>PVJI01030986.1:0-13581 GCA_004026765.1 Micronycteris hirsuta
CTTGAAATTCAGAAATATCTTAAATTACAGTGACACCTGGCTACATTTGTTTCTCTTTGCAGCAGAGTGTTTTCAATATGCAAGTCCAAGTAAGTAAACAGACAGCTGAAAGATTTAATACTTTGTCTTACTTAGACCCTGCCAATTCAGAAAGTAAATACTCTTACAAACAAATGTTTAACTGACAACTAAACCAAACACAGTTGAGAATTAAGTGGTTAATTGAAAAAGACTGAACAAGGCACAGTCTATACTTAAGTTCCCAAAGATAATGACCTCTTCAAAATCTAACCTATGTCTAAGTTCTGCAAAGTAGCAAATCAATATATCATCACCTGATTGGCCCCGTGGCATTAAAGAACTTCTACATTTTCAATACCCCTGTACAATCAATGCATAAGCCTATGACTTAAACATTTATTTGCATGAACTGCCCACAATAGCAGCTAATAAAACCCTTATTGTGCACCAGAAGCAGTTTTTTGGAAGAAATGAAATGGAGTTACAGTTTGGTTGCTGTTCTAAACTTACAATTATGTAAGAGTTAATACGTTGTGAGCCCTCTACATTCAATGAAACATACATTTCAAAACCTTGTTTCTTTCCTTTTAAGCCTAATATACAATGGCATTATAAATACAAACGCAATTTTAAGAAATGTTTTACAAACAAGAATATCTGATTGCTAAAGAGAAATAATATAAAACGCTTAAAACCAGTCAAAGTAGGGTTCGCAAGTGCATCTTTTCATCTGCAGCCATTTTTTTTTTTAAGGTGGCATAAGTTTTATTTTAGGAAAAGTTCACAGGTGACGTTTTGAAGAGTGCTAAATACTTCTGTTCTGGGCAAAAGTACTGAACTTCACAGCATTCCCACACTGTTAGAGGCGGCTGGGGAAAAACAATGTGCAGGGCAACTTAACAGGTTTCTACGGCTCAAGTTTGCTTAAAATACACAACAAAAGTCACCTTGGCTTGGAGATAATTACATCAGCCTCGAGCTTGTCAGTTCTGAGCTCCTGGAGACCCGGGAGATGCTCGCACCGGGGCGTGAGGATGCCCCAGGGGTCTTTTCTAAGGACCTCTGGGGGGCAGCGGCGTGGCCCTGGGCGGAAGTTCCCGGGCTGCAGCCCCTCGCGAACGCACCTGGCCGGGGGCTCGGGGCCGCGCGCACCCCGCCCGGGGAGCTGTCAGCCGCCGCTGGAGCCGCGGGAGCGGCGGCGACCCTGCGCGCCCACAGCCCGGGCGGCCCTGGAGGCAGCGGCGGCGGCGGCGGGGCTCGCAGCCCGGCGCCCCCCGGACCCCGCGGCCTAGCGCCGTCCGCTCCCTCGCCCGCCCGCCTCACCTGCGCGGCTGCGACGCCGCTCCCGCCGCCGGTCGCTCTCGTAGAAGCCGAGCGTCTCCGTGTGCTGAGGCGCCAGCGGGGGCCCGTGACCGCCGCCGCCCGGCTGCTCCGCCTGGCCGCGACCGTCGCGCTCCGGGCCGTCCGCGCCGCCGCGGCTGCCTTCCTCCGGGGCGGCCGCGTCGCCGACGCCCGCCATGTTCCGAGAGCAAACTAACCCCGCCGCCTCCCTCCAGCCAGCGGCCCGGCCTCCGCCTCCGGCCGGCCCCCTTCCCGCCTCGCCCCGCCCCTCTCCGGAGCCCGGGCCGCCGCCGCCGCTGCCGCCGCCATCCGCGGCCCGTCTGCCGGCGCGCGCCATTGGCGTCAGCGGCGCGTACGAAGCTGCCGCCGCCGCCACGGCGGCCGCCATCTTTTTCCGGACCTCGCCGTGGCGCGCGGCCGCTTCCCGCGCCGCAGCGGGCTCCGTGGTCCCGGGCCCCGCGCTGGGCTCCATGCTGCCCGGTCGTGCTGCAGGGGAGAGCGGGCGCCTGCGGGGCTCTGGTCCGGGACCCGGCGGGGCCGGACCGGCCGCGGCGGCTGCGACGGAGGGCGGAGGGTCGGCCGAGGAGCCCCGGGGCGGCGGCCGCTGTGCCCGCTGCCCGCCGTCTGCGAGGTGCCCGGCATCCCGCCCGGGGCCCCTTTTGCAGGCTCGGTGCCCGGAGTGAGTTGGCGCCGCCGGCCCGGTCTTGGCACTGGCCGCGCGACCACGGCGGCGAGGGCCGGGCTCCAGATCCCCGACCCCCGCGGGGCCCGGCCCCATGTGTCCGCTACTGGGGCTCCATCTCTGCTGCATATTTATGGTCGCCCGTCACATCCCAAGGCCTCTGGGTTTCCGTTGGCAGTTTCCAAAGCGCTTGGGCCAGAAGGAGCTCGGGGATGCTGTCCAACAGGTGGGGGCGCGGAGGGAAGCGTCGGGCTTCAGGGACTCAGCCCAAGAAGCGGGGTGATTTAAGCTTTTAGCGCGCCCAGGACATGACTGCCCTTCGGGTTAGGGTTAGACTGCGGCTCTCGGCCACCGCCGTACCCGTACTCCATCACCTGGGTGTCCGCTCTGCTTGAGGCAGACCGTCCTTTGCAGCGGTGGCCTGTCACTTGGCACTGAGCGCAGTGTCAGACCACCTGCCAGAGGTGTCGAAGTGAAGATGACACGGGAAGGGGCCGAGGCACCTCTGCTGCCCTCTTCCCACATGGTTACTGCTCGCTCCACGGCAGGTCAATTTCCCTTATGCCAGCTTCACAACTCACCTGTGCAACTGCTACCCTTTTGATTAGGAATAGGAAAACTAATTCCTCCCCGAACATGAAGCTGTCTAGAAACTCCCCTATAGCTAAACTTGAGAACCAGATGTAAAGGGCGTGCACTGAGCAAAATCGAGTTTGTGCTGATTCATCGAAAGACCCTAAGGGTTTGTTGACACTAGTGAACACCTGGTTGCAAAATCGCAGCAGGTTCGGAACTGAGTGGCTGTTCCCTGCGTGCTGGGGCAGCCCCTAACAATCTGACGGCAGCGCAGGAGGCAGCCCTCGGGGACCCAGATGCACTAAGCCCTGCAGCTGGAAACTGACCATCAATCGGTCTTCCAGTGAAAGGAGGAACTGGTGCCTTTGGAAATTCCTCATCCTCCCCCATGAAAAGGAACAGTTCACAGGACTACATTTCTAAACATTCCTGTGACCAACCTCCATGAAGTTCTCTGTTTGGGTTATACTTGATCAAAACTGAACCTTAATCCCTCAAAAACAAATGGTCTAATCAAATCACCAGAGTCATTTTGAAATCAAAAGGTACCGAAAATTTTATGGCCTCTAAGTTTGCTTACAGCCCAAACTATTATTCTCTGATCTTTTATAGTGTAGGACCCACCCCATCCCCATTTATTGATCGTCAAGAAGGAAGTAGGGTTTTATGGCTTGTGTATGTAAGTTCCCATTTATTGTCTCAGCAAGTTTATTGGCTTATCGCTCTTGCCTTTAGCTCAACAGGAGCCAGAAGGGAAAAGATCCGATTTTTTTGTTTCTTTAGGCACCCAGTTATATTGTAGGAATGGATGTCTCATTTTCCATGTCAAGCCTGACGGAAGACCTTGTGTTCCAAAGGCTGGGCCTACCTTTTGGATAGCAAAGAGAGAAAAGAAGGAGCCGTGTCCAGGTCCCGAACATGTCACAGAGCAGAATGAGCAAAGTGAAGATGGGAAAGCTGAGGGGTTCGTAGTTTGTCATCAACTGAGTCTTTTCCCCGGAGCTGCCCTACTTTATAGGACACTTTGTGATCTGCAGTGCAACAAACCAAACCGTGATGAAATCAACGTGCTAAAAAGCTTTTTTAAAACAAACACTAATATAAATATTTTTTCTAATTAACACTATTCTTCCTTTGGGTACGTACTGATAATCAGATAAGCAGCTTATTGGATATAAAGAGTTGTTTTCTTTGAGTTAATTCAACCTATTGCAAGTTATTAACAGTCCTAGCAAGGGCATTTTCAAATACGATCTGCCCTCCCAACCCTCTGTTTTGAGCAAATGTGAATCCCAGATTCAACCAACCTGAAACTGAAAATATTTGGAAAAAAATTCCAGAAAGTTGATCCCTAAATGATATAGTATAACAACTCTTTACATAGTATTTATATTATATTAGGTATAATAAGTAATCTACAGGTGACAAAGGATGTGCATAGGTTATATGCATGTACTATGCCATTTAATAGAAGGGACTTGAGCATCCTCAGATGTGGGTGTCTGGGAGGGGTTCCGAAACCAATCCCTCATGGATACCAAGGAATGTGTCCATCTGTGTGTATTCTAAATCTTGAAACTATTAAATTACAAATAATCTTAAGAAATAGTTACACAGCACAGAACAACCAGCAGTTCTCTGAAGGAAGTAAATGGCAGTTAAAATACAGTGTTCTTTATATCCGTCGTAAAAAGAAAGAGGCCTAGATTTATAATACCACTATTAGAAAACAGTAGAAATATTTCAGAAACATCTAATCTCCACCATTAAAGAGACATCAAATAACATTCTGAGTTAAACTATAAAAACAGGACTTGGATGACGATGAGGCGCCGTAATTCAATTTAAACCTTAATTCAGTAAACAGCGGTCATGTGCTGTCGGCACGGTGCTGCAGTAGCTTCTGGTGAGAGGCATACTCCGTTGGTGGGGACTAGTTTCAACAGGGGAAAGTGATGAGCAAGAAAGAGTCTTATGTGTAAACAACAGAGAACAAAAAATTCATCATGTTAAGAAAGTTTAAGTGGATTTGTATATTCAACATTACGTCTTAGTATACATAATGATTATGAATATATAAATTCAATGGCAAGCTTGTAAGGTTACCACATGTATTCTTGTACCTTCTGGCTGTGCTCTCTACCATGCAGCAATTGTATGCTGAAAATACCAAACCACAAAGTATGTTTTAAAAGAATGAAAATTTGGTGAGTAATATATTCAATTTTTAAAAATAAATTGAGTGACTTTATATTTTATTACAGATTTAATAATTGTGATTTTTAGACTAAATGAAATACATTAAACTCATTAGAATTAATGATGATTCAAGCTCCAGAAAATTATCTTATGAAGCTTATGAACTCTAGCCTTCAGTGTCTTTCATTGGTAAATGGGGCAATACCTTTCTATAGTAGGAAGTGAGGAAAACATAATTTCCAGTTTTCTTTCTCCTTTGTGGTAACTGAATGCCATTTAGACCGACTCGGTTTTACTTTTCAACTACAAAATGATTTACAAATCTCTTGGTAGTACTTCTAGTATATTGCCCCTAAAATATGTTTGAAATTAGTTCCATAGACTTTTCCTGAGTAAAAAAAACATTAAGTACTTTGGTGATTGGAGAGCACCCTGGAGGCCTGGGCCCTCTCGGACTCCCCAGTTAATCTTCTGACCTCAGGGAACACATGTGCCCTCTCTGTGCTTCGTTTGCCTCACTCTAGGATGTGGGACAGATCACCCTGATGGCCTCTTCCAAAATTTTGTCATAAAACCCTCGCAAACCCATTTTCAGATTCTTGAACCCCTGGGCTAAGAATAGCTAGACCTGCCTGCGCTCTGAGGATTTGTGGAAACATATGGAATCCTTCATTAGAGGATGACTGTGATTGGGTCTAAAATAGTACCGGGAATTCGAATGGAGTAACCCGTCAAATGTCTGTGAGTCTTTAATGAACCTTCTTTATTACCTAGCCATTAGTTCTTCGTCCATTCTGCATGAGAACCGATGGTTTCTGATGGCCTGTTCGGTCCATACCCGGGGGCCTCAGGGCTCCTGCATTTTGAACCGATTTCCTGTATTGTACCGGACACGCCCAAGTCCAAGAGCACCGCCCTTCAAGGGACCTGAGGCGGGGTTCGAGATGGTTACTGCTGCACACAATTTTCGGAATAGAGAGTCAACCGCTGAGCTGAGTGCAGCTTATTTCTCTATGTCCCATTTGAAAACGTATTGCAGCAGAACGTGAGTTCTCTTTTCTAAACCGTAAATGCCATGTATCTAATTCACAAAAAGTTCTGAATTTAATTTTTCCCCCATTTCTTCAAAGAGAAAAGTAAGAGTTGATATTAAAAAAACAAAACAACAGTTTTGCAACTGATTTTCAAAAGAAATAAAATACGCCCCTGGGCCCAGAACAAACCTTCGCAGTCATTTATGTGAGTTTATTGAATCTCTGAGTTTCAGTAATAATATTTTCTATCCTTGGCGATCATTTTTGGACTGACACTTAACTAAGTTTTATCCTATCCGGACTTTATTCTGTGGATTTCTAAAGGACATCAACTCAATTTCTTTCTGGAAGATGCGGCACAATGGAATAACGTGTCTTAGATTCTAATGCACCTGTTACCACTCAACTAAGACCGTCATGAGCAAAACCTCATTGCCAAATGCATTTCCCTGGCACAGGAATATAGGATTAAAATCATTCTAAATAGGGCCTATTGAAAACGGTGTTTTGTTCAAAGAGATGTTCTACAAAAGATATTCTGTTCTAAAGACCTTAAAGTCGGTTTCTTTATGTAGTAAAAGTGGGTGACCATAAATCCACACTTTATTGGCTAATAGGATCTTTTGTACATGATCAGATATAAGGCTTATTTTGTATTAGATTTAAAATTTTCTGGAAAATTCCAACATACTGCTGGAAGGCACCATGGTGATGACTGGGCAAGCTTTCCATTCCAGATTTCTCTCTTTATGCAGAAAGAACAACACTGTTCCTTTTTTTTTCTTTTAATCCCCATGGAAAAAAAATAGATGTGTCATGTTTAGAATGGTTTTAATCATTTAGTCAGTTGATTAACAAAAATCTCTTTGCTGATTGAACTCAGACTTTCCAGTAAATTTGTTGGTAACTTGTCAAAATCCTTAAAAAAAATAATTCCAGCTAGCAAAGGCTTTAATTTGAGAGTTCACAAAACAGATTGTACGTTTCATCTAATTCATGTTGCTAGAGCTTTTGAATTTTGCCTTTCCGAATTTTTTATCAACCTGTTTTTATTATTTCCTGGTGGTGAGTTATTTATTGTATCTTTGGGCCACTTATTGAGCAGTAATTGGCAATCAAGAGCTTTTACATGATATTGGAAGCAAGTTTTTGTTTTTTTCCTAATGTTTCTATCAAACTTGCATGGATCAAGATTGCAGTAATTTTTCTCTGCACTTCCGCGCCCTTCATGCTCTTGGGGTTGCATTCTAATCTGCTTTCTAGTCTCCTTTTTGTTTCCGAGGCAATGAAATGCGAATGTACTCTTTGGGTCGTATAAAGATCTATTATTTAAATTTTATCTCTTTCTATGCAAATCTAAGTATTCCCCTCTCCCTTTTTTTGTCTTTGTTATCAAAATGCATTGCAAATGCATAATAAATTTTTGGATTCTCAAATTAATCCTCTTTTACGGTTTCTGCTTTCTAGGTTTTAGAAATTTGTTTTTCTGAGTTCAGGGCCTTAAAACTTTTATATTGCTCTTTTGAATTCTCCTGTTCTATTCCCCTCCCCCCTTTTTCAATATTCTAAGGTTATATTCATACATAAAATTCTTCTGTAGTTTTGCTGTTTTCTAACTTAGTATCAATTTCAATGAATGAACAATTTTTGTCCCTTCTACACGGGTGTTAATAAATACTGTAACTTAGGTGTACAGTTTCATGGAGGAGAGCAGTACTATGGCTCATTTTCCAAAACAGCAAATAAAGAGAAAACGTCTTGTGTCTGCAGCAAACATGATTGTCTTGGGGCAGTTCTGTCCCCCTAACTCTGCTGTGCCTAAGCTGGCACAAACATTTAATCTCCTTCACTGAGCATATGCCCACTGGTGACAGATGCATGCTGGGGCTGAAAATCTGGCGCGTACAATTCACACAGGAGTGTTAAGAAAAGTGAGGCTACATCAGACACTGATCATCACCAATGACCTCTGAACTTTCTCTCTGACCACTCATCCATGCATTGCACTCAGCTGTGTAAAAGTTCATTTCCGGTGCTGCAAACCATTCTTCAGTATTCAGTGTTAACATTACGGTGCTCGGATTTCTGGTCTGACATAGTTAGCTAGGTATCTTTTCCTAGACAATACTAAGTTGCATGAAATCTGATTTTATTTTTATAAGCTTGAAAAGTACTGTTGCACAGTTTGTAGTTTATCTTAATGTAGACAATAAAATCTCATGGTAAGTGTTTGATTTCATGGGTTGATTTCATGACTGGGTAACGAAATCTCCACTCTGCAATTTCTGCCATTCATAAGGTTTTCATAATGTTCCACAGAGAAAGTCCAGTTGGTTTGCTACTTTAGGGATAGTGCCCTCTTTTATGGTGGTGTAACTGGCTTCTTTCTCCCTGGAAAGCAAATAGTTTTCTTTCTATTAAGGGTATTTTTTAAAAAATAACACATCAGTGAGAATGTTTTTTCCTGAATCTGTGTTTTTTAAGCTACATTTTCAGATAGGCAATGCCCATTGATCCTCCAGGGCCCACATGAACGCAGGTGGGCTCAGCCATGCAGACATTTACCTCTGGCTAACAGATGGTTTTCTCCAAACAGTCTGTTTTGTTTCTCTTCTGTGCCAAGGTGGGTAAAGCATTTGTGTGAGACTAGGGCACAGAATGTAATCTCAAATGATGGCAGTGGACTAGAAAAGGTCTTCAGACAGAGAGCAGCAGAGTGAAGGGCAGGACAGCAGACCCTTGGCAGCAGGCGGCTTGGTTCAGGACTCTGTGCTGCCGCATGCTAGTCATTGAATTTGGGGTGAGCTCCAGCCTGTGGGTGGGATGGGCTCCAACTCCCCCTTCGTCTCCGGAATGACGAGATTTTCAGTACTTGTATTATTTTCCTTCTGATGAACTCAAGTATCCTATTCTAAATGGTAATGTTTATGTTAAATTGCTTACCTCCAAGCAACAGACTTTAGTAATTCTTCAGCAAACACTTCCTGAGTGGTTTTTATATGCTGTACAAGTGCTGTACAAAGCCCTGGAGTAATGAAGATAAATGAAATGTGTTTCTTGTCCACATGGCAACGTGGTAAATGCCACACTGGAGGAACAAATGCAGAGCCCTGGGAGTTCTGAGAGACCCATTCGGCCCTGGAGAGCCCCGGGCAGTTCAGCAGGAAGTGGCACTTGAACAGGTCCTGGCTTGCAGAGTTAAAACATGGGGCTGGTCCCTGAAGGGACTCCAGGCACTGGAAGGAGCAGGGCCAGAGTGAACGAGGTAGGGAAATACGTAGTGCTGGGGTGGAACTTAGAGTTTTAGTTTCCCCAGTTACTCGTGGGGAGCAAATGGTGGGTGACCAGGACATCAACTGGACAGAAGAGCAGGCAGAATGGTCCGGAAGTGGAATGAGGAATTCGGGGACTAGAAGGTTGGTAACACCATCTCTGGGCCTTCTTCACAAGTTGAAGAATAATTCCCAGCTTTCAGCCTCGTCTGTAGAGAGATCTGCTTGCCCACACGGTTGGGCAGGGCAGCTGGGACATTAGTCTGGATCTGCCGAGCGTTCACCGTGTGTTAAGCCTTGTTCTCGTGTCCAAGTCCAGTAGCTAGTGGAGAACTTTCACCTACAACTTTCCCTGTTGAAAATTTATCACAGTGTAACATTTGTAGAACAAAAAAACTTTTTAAAATGTGTTCTGTTTATTTGTAAGAAAAAGACTAAGATAAAGGATTAGGTTTTTGACAGCAGGACAGCTTCATTTGGATGATAGTGCATTCTTCGCCTAAAAAATGCATTTCACCTTAAATCCCAAATCAAACCATTTCGATGGTAAAATGGGATGACAGCTTGAAAGTGGCTTTTTGTGAACTTTAAAGCTGTAGATTATGTTGAATAACAACATATCAGAAAGAATACACTATTAAATAAATTTAGTCGGAGTCTCAGTCCTCTACCCCCAGAATTTTAGGGGCGGGTAAGAACTGTGTGTCAACTTGGAATCCCTCTGTTTGGGCCATTTAATTTAGACGCATTATTTTAATGTGAGTGCTTTGACTTTGGCCGTCAGCACCCCATTTTAATTAGCACTTGGAACACAGCAGAAGAGGTTGGTGAGAGACGAGACATGAAGAAATGCTCTCACTGTGGCCTGCCTGAGGACTCGGGCAGCGTCCAAAACAGAGGCTTTCGGCATCACGCTCGGTACTTCTGAGAAATATCCTCACTGGCACTTCCACTCTTACACATTTAATCACTTCGGTGTTTTGAAAGTCAAAACATTGGCCTTAGCAGCTTTGTCATTGCTACGACGCTCAGAGAGAATACTAATTTCTTAGCTTGTTCTGATGCAGCAACTGATGTGTAAGAAAGCTAAAGTCATTTTCTACCTCTGCCCAGCATTTGCTTCCCGGCTTTGCCAGTCAAGCTCTCACCCACCCTTTAAATCCCAGTCTAATCCCCCCGCCCCGCCCCGACCCCAGGCCCTGCACGGTCTTGCCCCACCTTCCTCTCCCCGTTGGCGCTTCTCCTTTCCGTGTGTGCCCTTGGTCCGTGTGTCTCCAGCTGAAGGACCACACTGGGTTATACTTACTTTTAATGCAGTATCCTTCCCCGTGGACTCTCAATGCTACATTTGTAGAAACTGTGTCTCCATATCTGTGTTTGGGTTGCATCCAGTTAAAAGCACTGCATGCTGGAGTAGAAAAGACATGCACTTTATAGTTAGACTGTTATGGATGAAATCCTAACCTGCCTGGTATGGGAACTTGGGCAACTTACTTCACTTCTTAGAGCTTCTTTCAGTAAAGGTTGCCATACTTGCCATGAAGGATCGTTGTACAGATTAAATGCGATCTGTCAATCAGTTTAACAAAAACACAGAGAGGCCCTAGTCCACATGAGGCACAGTGCTGGGTACTGAGAATATCATGGTGCATAAGGCATGATCCTGCCCTGAGAACTTTATCATTTGGTGGGGAAGACAGGGAAACAGACCACTGTGGCATAAGCCTCAAAGGACACATAGGCGTTGGCTAGCACGGGTTCTAAGGGTCAGGGTGAAGGCAGGAGGATTTGCAGTGGAAGTATGATCCAGCCTCACACTCGGGGCCAGTGCAATGCCTTTGAGCCTGGGAGAGGACGGTAAGTCAAGCCACTGAGAGAGGCATAAGGTAGCAGTGGCCCTGGGCGTGAGGCTGGACACGGAAGTGCCACAGGGAACCCGTAAAGAAGGCGCAATCAGTTTGCTTTTCCTTGCAGTGTGTGTGGGGGGTCTGAGATAGGCAATCAGCAGGGCCAGTTAAGAGGATGGTGCCTAGATGTGGTGATGCCTGTTCCCCCAACCCCCACCGTGGCACGAGTTAACAGTGGCAATGGAATGATGAGAATATATTTAGGAGCCAGAAAAGGCACGGTGTGCTCGGATAGGGAGGTGAGGGGAGGTGGTAAGGAAGGGGGAGGAGCAAGGAAGAGGAAGCACGAGACAGACGGGTGGTTTGGGGTGCACTGGGGAACGAACGGGAGTCCAGTGTGGAGACGGTGGGGCATGAACTGCCCACGGACAGGGCAGGCCAGCTGGCCTTCATCATTTGGAGCTCTTGAATCCAGGTTGGGGCAAAAGTAGGTTTACAGCTGTTCGTATGGAAAACAATACAACAAATAGTAATACGAGAATAAACTGTTTCGCATACACACACTGCAAACCTACTTTTGCCCTACCCTGGATTTGGGCCCTGCTGGGTTTTTTTTTCTCGAATATAATCATCACTGTGAGGATGATAACAACACCGATGAGTTTGGTGGCAAGGATTTACTCCGGGATGAAGTCCAGTAAGGCAACTTCATTCCTTGACCCATTTTCTGTACAACATATTTAAACTGTTTCCAAGCGTTTTACTCTATTTTTATTTTACCAACATTATTTTCATCAGGATAAAATCTTTTTGGTGCAGATTTTACAGTGAAGGCTGGATTTTTCCACTTATTTTTCTTCATCTTTGTCAAATTTTTACAGATGATAGCTTCTTCCATGCTAAGTTTTCTTTCAGGCCCACTATTTTTGCCATGGCAAACTTACTGTGTCAAGCTTTGCATGTCTAAACTTTTATCAAATTTTTGCTTTTTCATCAATTTGTAAGAAATAATACACTTGCTGTCTTTGCTGTTGTCAGCTGTAGTTTACATTTTAAAAAAATCAAGCCCGATTTTTTTCCTGAAACAATTTTTGCAGCTTTTCCATGTACTAATGATGTGTGATTCTCAAGTCAACTTTTCATTTTCAACAGGTTTGACTAGCATTTTGGCCCTCCGACAGACAGACTCAAAACGGCCTACTTCAGCCTGTCGATGGCCAGGAGGAGGTGTCTGGGAAACGGGACATGTGTATAGGTCTGGTGATTTGGGGATAAAGCTGGGGTGGGATATAGATCTGGGCGTCATTTGCATCTGGATGTGGAGGCCAAGGGAATGGGGGCCATCCCACGAGCGGGTGGAGAGCATGAGAGAAGAGCACCTAGAAAACTAGAAGAAGCACTAACATTCTGGAAAGAAATGGCCAGAGGAAGAGGAAGAAGAGGAGGAGGAGCACCCGCCACAGGAGAGACGGGAGGTGGGACGAAACCCGCAGGGGGCATTATCCTGGAATCCCGGCCAGGCGGAGGAGTGGTAGGTGACGCGGGATGCTGCAGAGGGCGCGCGGGATGCGCACAGAGACGTGACCTTTAGCTGTAGCAACACTGACCCCGTGACGGCATGAGGGCCATCCCTCGCGGGCGGACAGAAAGACCCGGCTGGGAGCACTCCCAGGAGAGAAGGACGTGAGCGGGGACATTTGCACAGCCGACACTGGCTGCGGGAAAGGGAGCGGGAGCGAGCCTGGAGCATGGTTAAGTGCCAGTGCTTCGGAGGGAGGGGATGGACACACAGGAAGGTGGGAATGGGACCCCAGAAAGCACACGAGGGCCCCAGAACTTCCCGGGGGGTGGGAGCGTGCAGCTCCATACCCAGTGAGTCATCAGCTGCCACGTGCCCCAAGACACAACCATCGTGAATCGGCCTATCCAGCTGGGTCTCCACGTTGGTGCCCCAAATAATCCTCTGATTCCTTATTCGACTCAGAGCTCTACCCTGAACTACCACTGTTTACTCAACGCCTTTTTTTGAGTGATTTTTTTTCACTTAACGCTTCAAAGCCTCAGTCAAAGGGATGTTATCTGTTATCCCTCAGCCCACGTTACTATCCCCCACTGTGACCCCTGATCGCTCCCGTGACCCCTGAACATTACCACCTTTGAGAATGTCCTGGGCTGCATGGTGCACGTGGCATGGGGTGGGGGTGGGGGGGATCCCGCACCCTCGCGCTTCAGCGGCGAGTGGGGGTTGGGCACTGTTAGCACATCTAATTAGATCCCTCGCTCACAGGTCAGATCAAAGGGAAAAACAGAGCTCTGCTCCCCCCACCCCCCGCCCCCCAGCCCCTGCTCCTTCCACTTGTCCTGAGGCTGCATGAGTTACTGCAGACTCAGGGTGCTCACTCGGGGTGCATTGGCCAATGCACACGTGAGATAACCAGCCAGCCATCTCTTTGTCCTCTGCCTGCCGGGTGCGTGAGGTTGAAGCGTGAAGACACACTGTCCTGGCCCTGGTGGACTGCACGGCCCCCGGGCGAGTTTGCTGTTGCAATGCGTGTGAAAGGCGTGCGAGGTACAGAACCAGTTCGTCTAGGCAAGCTGGGATCGGTAGA
>PVJI01030987.1:0-13578 GCA_004026765.1 Micronycteris hirsuta
AACAGGGGAGCGGGAGGGGGAGAGAGGGGGAAAAGGTACAGAGAATAAGTAGCATTAATGGTAGGTAGAAAACAGACAAGGGGAGGTTAAGAATAATATAGGAAATGTAGAAGCCAAAGAACTTGTATGTATGACCTATGGACACGAACTAAAGGAGGGGAATGCAGGTGGGGGGAGGTGTGCAGGGTGGAAGGGAATAAAGGGGGGAAGTGGGACAACTGTAATAGCTTAACCAATAAAATGTATTTTTTAAAAAATACCTGGTGTGGCAACCACCAGGCCTTCTGAGCTGCTATCGGGGTGCTTAGTGGGTAATGTGCTAGTTACAACATGGCTTAGTTGGAGTGGTCTGCCCTGAACCCCCAAATCCCCAAACCCGATCTCCCCCATGCAGACCATTTCTTTAATGTGTTCTGTGTGCAGAACGCAAGGTTTTTCAGGACTGAGTATAGCATTTTAACAGAGGCACTGTGTTTCTTGTTCATTGCTACCTTTGTTTCCCAATGAATTTAACTTGCCAATTATAGGAAAAATCACTCAAAGAAGGGTGATTTCAATAAAGCCAATCCAGGACTGTTCCCCAGGACAATTACAGCATTATGATCCAGTGGCAGCGAAGGCACTTAGACTAAAATAGCACCAGGTACCAAAGAGAAAAGGACTCCCCGTGGACACAGGACTAACCAGTGCTTATAATGAAAAGGTGACCTTCCTTCACAGGGTCCCCAAACTCAGATGAAGCTGGTTCTTAGCGGGGCTGGGGAATAATCATTTAGATCTCCTTCCCCTGCAAACATTTCCTTCGACTTCACTTGTGATGTAGCACAAAAGCAGGAGTTACTGAAGGTTCTTTATCCTTCATGGTGACCACGGTTCTCCACCCTCCCCAGCATCTGTGTGTGTGACCAGAGGGAGCTTGCTCAGCTCTGTGCAGTGCTTGAGGGGAGAGAAACAAACAGGTGCTGGTGGGGCGGGGGATGGGGGGACATTTCTGTGGGTTTCAAACAGTCTTTGCTGCCAATCTGGTATTTGTTAATTTGTAAATCAAAGGGAGGAAGAAAATAGAAGCTGCTTTTCTAATATGAAGTTACAATGTGGAACCAAGCAGGCATGAAATACTTGTCTAAAAATATAGAAGTAAATGAAGTAAACCCACCATATAGGGGAGAATCACAATTTTTAAATACCTCAATTACTTTGATATGAAAGTTCGAATTCAAGCTTTTAAAAGCGGTAAATGATGTTCCTGTGGACTGTGTTCCAAATTTACTTAAATACAAAACTTTGTGTGACGTATATTCCTTCAGAAAGGAAAAATAAATCGCCATTGACGTATTCCCTTGTCTATATTTAATATATATTTAAAAGATTTCTCAAGAACATATGTACATGTATGTAAATATTAGTATATCAGGGAGGAAACAGGTTTTGAAGATATAAATATGGGGCAGGGGTGGGGAAGAACAGGACTCTATCCTGGAAGGGGAACTACATTTAATCAGGTATCAGCTACGGACTTGATCAATGGCATCAAAATATATTTCGACTGCAAACTCTGGACGATAAATTTTCCATGTTTTTGGTTTATGAGGATTATCCAATTTATTCCTTGAAAGATAAAGCCTAGAATAGAAAAAAAAAGTTACATTTTAGGGCTTACAGAAAAGCCATTCAGTAGGGCACCTCTGTTTAAGCTTTAAAAATGATTTGCTGGCTGTGATTGGTGTCTGCCCCCTTTCTGTGAGCCAATGTTCCGCTCTTTCCAGTGAGATGCAAAATATCTTAGTCTTCAGTAACCAACACACAGTAACGACATGTCACTGATTCTTTTAACATTGCCTTTTATGGGATTAATGACATCCAGATTTAATAAAATAAATTTCTATATGTGACAGAAATCAGCGAGAGAGACTAGATGTGTATTAACATCAGTAATAAAATACTGTCTTTTTTAAATCCTCACCCCAGGACATGCTTATTGATTGTAAGAGATGGGAAGGGAGAGAGAGAGAGGGAGAGAAACATTGAAAATTACAGAGAAACATCACGTGCCCGACCTGGGATCGAACCTGCAACCCGGGTATGTGCCCTGACAGGGAATCGAACCCATAACCTGGACAATGCTCCAACCAACTGAGCCACACCAGCCAGGGCAAAATACTGAGTGCCTTTCAAATGATGAAGTTGGTGTTTTTAGCTGATTAACAATCTCGTAACTAATAAAAACAGCTTTACCAGGTAGTATGAAAATTTAAATGTCGAAGAAATCCTTAAAAACGTGTAAAAGTGGGGAGGAAAGTGATCTAACTTGCTGCCTCACCAATATGAACATGGTGTTTTAAAGGACAAAAATTGTGTCCTTTCTTTAGCAAGAACCACTTCTGAGGAGTACATCAAATGAAGTTCCACCCACATGTCTATTTGAGGGACCGTGTTCCCGTTATGAGTTAAAGTTTATTGTTTCTATACATCCAAAGAACAAAACTGGTAAAAATTGTTCATCCAATCCAAAGTTCACACTATCAAAACCCATTAACTGTGTGTGTGCACTATTGAGTGTGTAGGTTAGATGTTCAATTTACCGTTCCCTTATTGGACTTAAAGTGTGATTATATGCAGTCTGAATTTGAAAAACAGGCTAGAATTTATGTCATGAAACTGTCACTTCCTGCCACACATAAGCACAACCACTTCAAGACTCACCCGTGTGATTCTTTGAATATTATTTTTCCTTTTGTATTGGGTGGTCTGGTCACACCAATAAACTCAAATTTTCAGCACCACAGAACAAACACTCAAAGTGGAGAACTTTCTCAAGTCAGGAATGAGTTTCTGGACATGGTAAAAGTTTCTTTGGAAAAATAATCTTCAAATCAGTTAATAATTAACTTTTTAAAAAGTGGTTCCAAATTTAGTTATTCAAAATCACTTTTAAATGGGAGACTATTAAAGACTGTCTTTTCTCGACTGGTGTAGCTCAGTGGATTGAGCGCGGGCTGGGAACCAAAGGGTCCTGGTTCAATTCCCAGTAGGGGCACATGCCTGGGTTGCAAGCCAGGTCCCCAGTGAGGGCCATGTGAGAGGCAACCATACTTTGCTTTCTCCCTCTCTCTCCCTCCCCTCTCCTTTCTCTAAAAATAAATAAATAAAAATTTAAAAAAAAGACTGTCTTTTAGCCTTCTTCATTGATACTTACTATGTCTTGTCACTTCTTCCCTAGTGTGTCAATCAGTTTTTAAATTAGGTGAAGCCTCCCAGGTGACACCTTACTTGGGCACAGGATTTGGCAGTGGTTGGTCATCAGAAAATCAACCCATACGAAGGAGCTGCCATATTTAAGGCACTGAGCAGACTTGAGCTTCCATGGGAGGGGTTTATTACCACACTCAAGATCTGACTATACTATGTTTTAACTTACAACACAGCCCTGTGAGGGACCTTGGGGATGATTCCAGAACAGCCACATTTTTAAAATAACCAGGTTAAGAGGAATATGTGCATGAAGAATGGTGACTTGAGCATTTTTTGGTTTCTGTAAATTGAGCCTACGGCAATCGGCAAAGTAAGTGCCATTACACCTTACGCAGACGTGGACGATAAGCTGCTTCCACTGGAGTTTATTGCTAGCCATACCTGTTATTTTGTATAAAAGATGTGTGCAACCAAAAGAAAAACGGGCAGTTGTCATAGTCTTTTGGAAGAGCCTAAAAATACACGGTTAAAAAAAAAGGGTTAGTCTTCACAGTAAAACTGATACCGAGAACTAATCCCTTCCTCTATTCATTTACAAATTTATCAAACAGCTGTAGCCAGTCAGTGTGCGGCACTGAGTCTAAGGGGTGACCCTGGGGACAGAAAGGAGGAGGCTCTAAGTGACTGCTGTTTCTATCGAAATTGCCAAGGAAATGTATTTGCTCTATGATGGATATTCACACATTTTAATGTGGGTTAGACAGAGCTAAACGGGATCTACTAAGGATCCGTGCCTATTTATGCCCCCAAATATCATCCATTTCTACAAGGAGCAGCTATTATAAAATTAACTGTCATTGATGATGGTGGAAATACCTAAATTTTTTGAACGTGCTTTCATCTCGTGGCCCTTGAAAATCATAAAAGCCACATGAGCCCAGCAGCCCCTGGGCCCGTGCCCCTCCGCTGTGTTCTGCTCGGAGGCCAGTGGCTGAGGGAGAATTCAGACCAGCCCGTGACGCAAGGGGTAACCATCCAGCACGGGAATGATCCCGGCCACTCGCTTCAACCCATGTGCCATTTCAGTGCTTCGTAGACTCTCCCCAACAGGGAGCGAGCAGGGGCTCAAGGAGGGCACAGGAGAGAAGCTTTACATTGATGGACGTAGTTTCCTATTGGCAGTTTAGGCTGACAGTTTAATAGGAAAGTGAATTGA
Source organism: Micronycteris hirsuta (assembly GCA_004026765.1). Taxonomy (NCBI): domain Eukaryota; kingdom Metazoa; phylum Chordata; class Mammalia; order Chiroptera; family Phyllostomidae; genus Micronycteris; species Micronycteris hirsuta. Next base: position 4,409 of record PVJI01030987.1, read on the forward strand.
AATTATTGAGACTTAGAAACATGTTATAGACGCAGTAATGCCCAGACATACATTTTATGATATAAAAATTATACATTTTTGATACTCCAAGCAATGACAACAGAATTCTTACTTTTCATAAAAAGCAGATTAAAAAAAGAACTATTTATAATGTATTACATAACAATTTGGGGAAAAGTAAAATCTTCACTTTAAAGTATTTATTATAAATTATGGGGAGCAATGTGTTTTAAACATATAAAACAAAATGCAATGCATGCTGTGCAGTAAAACATACCTTTGTCTTTTTTACATCTTAGTTTTTGTATTATGTGAAAATTAATACATGCAAATTGTATAACACTCTAGAAAAAAATGAGCAAAACTTTTAAATTACATTGTTTTGTTTTGTTTTTTAAAGTGTTATGGATCTGACTTGGTCTTGTCTTCCTCCCTGGCTAGGAGCTGATGTTGGCCCTCTCCCCTTCTGGGTGTGTGACAAAGAAAATCCCAGATCAGAATCTTTCAAAAGGCCAAGCGAGCATGGCGGTGGAGGTGGCATCTGACTACTCACCGAGGACAGGAACCGCACTTTCACGTCGTCGTGCAGAAGCGGGCAGTGGCAGAGCTTGATGATCACTCTGTCTCTTTCCACATCGTGGACTATCTGTGAATGAACACACGGCATTCAGAGTGAGATACTGCAATAGCCGATACCGAGATAAGTATATCAGTGACGTTCTTTGAGGCTTCCTATATTTACCAAGGACTCTTGGTCTCATAGCCCTATTACTACATGTATAAATAAATGTTAATCGTTATTTCTATAAAGTGGTGATACTGTTGTCTACATTTTTAAAAGGCCACTAGGTTTGAGGGCTGTGGAGGCGGGGCACTCTTAAAAAGCGAAGAGTTCCATTTTCTATTAGGGTTTACCCCAGTAAACATTACTGTTGCATGTGTGTCCCCAGTTTTCATATTTGGGGGATACAGTAAAAAGCACAATTTTCAAGCTGGCATTCACAGTCAAAAAGCAATGCCTAAGTGGTCGTGTTTTATCAAACAAACATCATAGGCCTTGTCCAGAGCAGATTGCTCAGTGAAGTGACCAAAGAGAGGCCAAGTTTTGGGGATGAGCACCTTTGAAGCCGTACTGAGTATTTCTTTGTTATTGATTCATCCGGGTGGGGTAGCGCTACCCACAGTGAGAAAGGTCTCTGCTAGACCCTTGGAAAAAATACAAAAGAAGATGCAGACTGAGTTGATGCCTCAGGGAGCTATCCACATAAGGAGCAAGAGTAGACTGGCATATAATGGTGTGTCACGCTGCCTGGCGAAGGCTGAGGGTGCTGTCGCGTGTTTCGGGAGGTTAACAGGAAGTGTAGAATGAGAAAGCATCATTGAAGAGGCAGAACTTGAGCTGGACATGGAAGGATTTGTATAAATAGGATTTCTGGAAAGAGAATCCAGTTCAGACCAGGGACGTGCGGGGGTGAGGGAGGAGGAAAGACCAGTTAAAACGTGAAGCAGAAATCAGAAAGTTGAGTTCCAAGGGCCAGATGGGTCCCCGTCTACTTGGGCGGGAGTCTGCGGGTCTAATGGAAATGAGCTCAGGTGTCATAGGGCTGTATCTTGAGAGTTCAAGAGCCAGGGGAATAAGAATGAAGTTGTTGAAGACTATGGTGGGACATTTCCTATGTGACAAAGTGGCCTACAAGTTGTTACAGGTAATTTACTTCGTCATTCAGAGTTTACAGAGCCATTTCGCAAGGATTATCCAATTTACATCCTCATGGTACTCGAAACGTAATCTTTATTTTACAGGTAAGAATATTGAGACAAAGATATTAACTGTCTTTGACTATAGGCACACAGTATGTCTTCTGCTCTCCCTACAGCTTTTTACCATGAGAGCAGCGTTTCGGGATGCGTATTGTGGGATTCTATATTCTGCATTGTATAAGGAGAAAAAAGGTGAGGAGACGCTTGTAGAAACACAGGCACGAGCAAATGGGGTCCTAGGCCACGTAGTGGCACTAGGAATAGAAAGGAAGGGAGTGAAGAGAGGTTCCAAAAGCATCAGCAGCAGGATGTAGGTGGCCAAGGCAAAGAGAAAAATCGAAGATAATGCCACCTTTGAAGGCCTGAGTGAGAGAACACTGGTGCTATGAGCAGAAACAGAAGAAAAGCTCATTTAATAAATTTTGATTGATGAATGTTTTTTTCTTTTTATTGACTTTATTGGTGTGGCACTGGTTCACACAATTATACGGGTTTCCGGTGCACAACCCTACAACACGTCCTCTGTACACTGTGTTGTGTGTTCGCCACCGCAAATCAGGTCACCGCTCATCATCGTTTATCCCCTCTTTACCCTTCTCCACGCACATCACGCACACCCCACAGAGGACAGTGCGGTGATTGCCACACTGTCGTCTGTGTCCATGAGTTTTTTCTCTTCTTTTTCTTTTTCACTCAATCCCTCTGCCCCACAACCCAGCCCACTTCATGAGCAGCCTGCCCTCTGTCTATGAGTCTGTCTCTATTTTGCTTGTTAGTTTATTTTGTTCATTAGATTCCACATATGAGTGGAATCATACGGTATCTGTCTTCCTCTGACTGGCTTATTTCACTCATCATCATGATCTCCAGGCTATCCGTGCTGTCACAAAGGGTAAGATTTCCTTCTTTTTATGGCCAAGTAGTATCCCATTATGTGACTGTACCACAGCTTTTTCATTCACGCATCTACTGATGGGCACTTGGGCTGCTTCCACATCTTGGTGATTGTAAATAAGGCTGCAGTGAATGTAGGGGTCCATATATTTTATCAAATTAGTGTTTTGGATTTCTTTGGATAAATTCCCCAGAAGTGGAATTTCTAGGTCAAAAGGCAGTTCCATTTGTAATTTTTAAAAATCTTTTCTAAAGATTTTATTTATTTATTTTCAAAGAGAGGGGAAGGGAAGGAGAAAGAGAGGGAGAGAAACATCAGTGCGTGGTTGCCTCTCACATCGCCTTCACTGGGGACCTGGCCTGCAACCCAGGCATGTGCCCTGACCAGGAATCAAACCAGCAACCCTTTGGTTCAGAGCCTGCGCTCAATCCACTGAGCTACACCAGCCAGGCCCATTTGTAATGTTTTGAGGTAACTGCACATTGTTTTCCACAGAGGCTGCACCAGTCTGCCTCCCCACCAACAGTCTACACAAGGGTTCCCTTTTCTCCGCATCCTCCCCAGCACTTGTTCGTTGATTTATTTGGAAAAACAGATTTGGAACACTGAGTTTAATTTAGCTCTGACTTGCATTCAAACCCAGGGACACCAAACTGGATAGTACCCCAAAAGCACCACGGCCTCTCCTAGTGGTGAGTGAGGGTTTCGGCAGGCAACACGCTGAATTGACACTGCGATTTAAAACAATGATTTTTCAATCATACGCTCTCTCTTACCCTACAGTTTTCAGAAGCGGAACAGGAAAAGATAATCTTTTGGTGCATTAGTATTTGTACTTTTAGATCATTTCCATCGCCTTTTCCAACACCTGAATGAAAATAAAAAATCAGAGTAAAGATCAAAATGTCTCACCAATTAGCATTATGAATTAAAAAAGGAAGAAATTCCACCTAACAATGTATCAATAGTGAATCATTCGAGTTTGCATGAATTTTGTCTTTGAAAGCCTTTGTGCCAATTCTGTCTCCTAAAGCAGACTTCATTATTCTGGAGGAAAGAAAAATAAATAAAAGATTTATACTTCAGCTTCTAAGCTTCACCTTTCTAGAAAATAGAAATTAGGGAAAGTGACTTGCAGTCTTTCTTACTAATGCATTGCTGTCTTCAAATATCAAATCATGATATTACTTAATACCTGTCTAAATTCCTTTCCCTTGTCCTTAGAGAGCAGTTTCTGTGACAATATTGGATACCCGGGCATTCCTGTGGTGTTCAGTATACATTTATAGCCAAATGATTTTTTGTCCTTTTTTCAATTCAAACGATCCCCTTCCTTTAGCATTTCCTCAAAGGGTTCATTTCTCAACCCTCCAATTACCTTTTATTGCTTTCCCCTCAACCCTGCATATTTTACTTAAATATACACAGGACTAAGCAAAGGTACAGAACTAAAACAAATACTCCCATAAAGCCATATAGAAATCATTCTCGATTGTTTCTCTCGTATTATGTTGGTTTTGTTTTCATTTCATTTTGTTTCCACTAATGACACATTATTAACTGGTTGTTAGGAGTCCCAGGCCTTGGTTCCCCCCACCACCACCCCGGCTGCAGAACTTCCCCCCACTGATGGCTGCCAGAGATCAGTGGCATATGGGACTTTAACCAAGTCACATACTTATCATGTGATAAGAAAAGGGCATTGATTCACAAGCTTCAGTTAATTCCCACACATTTAAAAAATTTTAAGTAACCACATGATTTAAAAATTAAAGGTAAAAAAGACAGGAAGTGAAAAATCTCTGTCTTACCCATCCCACACCTATTTAAGTCTCCACTCCCGAGTAGAAACCACACTTTTTGTTTCTTGTTTTATGATTTACAATCAAACATAAATATCTATTCTCCCACAGGTTTTACAAACACATATGCACACAAAAATAAAATCACCTTTCTTTCTTCTGTTTGACAGAAATTGTTGCAGAGCAGAGCACTGGGCTGTACCTCGCCCTTTTTAAAACACATGTCGAAAATTATTTAACTCAATAATAAGGGACCAGTAAACTGTTGTAGCCAGTTCAAAGTCCTGCACACTTATAGGCAGATAAGACAGGGGCTGGAGGCCGGTTCCTCTCTCCACCTCTTTTTCTTTCTTCCTCAAGGCCCAGAGATGAATGATCTGCTGTATTTCCCTGCTGCTGGGGGTGCTGGTAGATCTAGTCGGCTCTTTTGAAGTACATACGGGTTTTTATTCCTGGTAGTAAGTGGTAAGGGCTGGGGGTTAAAGACACCCCCCAGAGCCCAGGTTCCCCAGCTCCTCCTGCTTGTGCAGAGTCAGGCAAGGAGACCCAAGTGTTGACCCCTAGAAGGCATTTCTTGACCCCAGCCTGGACAGGGCCTGGCCTCTATGTGCCCCCATCACTGTGGCTGGCCAGTGCTTTATCTGGGCACTCACTCCTCAGCTCTGCTCCCCACCCAGGGCTCCCAAAGGGCACAGGTCCTGGCCCAAAGCATGTGTTTGGTAGTTATTTGTGAAAAAGAATTTGTGGCAACAAAATTCATTTACCCTTCGGGTGTTTGAGGCATTTTGGCAGAGTTGCTGAAGGTGAGAGAGTGGCAGGTGGAGGAGGGAGGGGAAAGGGAGAGACCAGGGTGATGAGAGGCACATAGGTGACAAAGTGAAGTGGGTGTGCCTCTCTCTGCAAGACACACCTGAACTGGAGGTAGGCACGAGGAGGAGGGCGTGTCCAGCGCCCACAGGCCCTTCCTCTCTTCTGACTCAAAGGGTCTACTCTGAAAAGTCCACCCGGCCATCAGTGCGAACAGGAGAAAAGGGAAGGGGACCGAGTACCTCACACTGGTGACGGGGCAGGAAGAGAGAAGACATCTGACAGCTGGTGTACGGCGGCAGCACTGCCAGGCTGACGGCAGTGGGGGGGGGGGGTTTCCCACATGAGGACGTCCCACAAGACGGCTCCCGTGTACACGGCCATGAGCAAAATCCTCCCAAACAGTGAGATCACTGCCCACCCCCAGTTCTCCAATAATACATACAGCACTTACCATGAATTGAATAAATAACAATTTTTCTTATCATAAGTAATTTTCTTGGAGGGAGAGTCAAGTTATAGATGTTTTTCACATCTGCAAAATATTCCACATATCGACTCTGAAAAAGAAAATAGAAGCCTCAATTTACGTGGCGATGAAAAGTCTGAAATCAGCATACCTGAATTTTTCTCCACCTGGAACTGAAGGGGAGCCGCTTAGCAAGGAAACGTTTTCGGGGGCCATCATATAACCATGCACTTCTACGGGTGTTGTCTCATGACCCGACATCCACGCTGGGAAACACGCCGTGGGAAGTCACGGGACAGCGCAGGTGCTGCTGACGGCTGCCACGGCCGAGAGGGTGTGCTGGCCGAGCCAGCCCAGCAGCCACTGCCCAGCGAGACGCGGTCACCTGCGACTGGGGACGAGTCCAGCTGAGGGTAGGAGCTTCGCCATGGCTGAGTTAAAGGACAGTTTGTGGTTTGGCGGCGAGTTGCCTCTGAGGCATGGGGGGGGGCAGAGGTAAACCTCCAGAGGAAGACCCCCCAGACCAGTGGCAGATACACGTCCTCTTGCCTCTGCCAGCCACACTGTCCTGTCTTTCCACTCCCCACTGCTGCGTCCGCAAAGAAGCCCTGGGAAAGGCCTTAGCCTAGCCCTTCTCCTAGAAGAGTTCCGGTGCTGGATCAGCCGGACCAGAAAGTCCACGCTCTTCCCCACCACCAGGAAGTGCTAACAAAATCAACTGCCTTACTGCCCTGGCCAGTGTGGCTCCATTGGTTGCAGTGCCGTCATGTACACCAAAAGGTTGGAGGTTCTATTCCTGGCTAGGGCGCATGCCCAGGTTGCAAGTTCGATCCCCAGTCAGGGTGCGTATGGGAGGCAATCAATCAATGTTTCTCTCCCTTCCTCTGTCTCTAAAATCAATAAAAATACTAAACATTTTTTTGAAAAAAAGTATAACTGCCATACTTTCTATGGGAAAGGGCCAGAGAAAGAGAAAGGCTCGTGCAAGTTCTGAGCCCAGGGGTGGATAACATGAAGTCCACAGAGAATGGTGGGCAGTGCAAGGTCAGAAGGTGACGGTGTCTGAGAAGCGCCACCCACGCAGCGGGAACTCTGTCCCGAGGCCGGGCCAGCGCAGCTCAAACCCAGGGCACAGACCCTGCGTTGCTATCCTGGGAAATCAGAAGAGCGTCTGGGGTAGCGAGGCCACACCAGCTCTGGACTCAAGTTAGAGAAAGTGTGCACAGCTGTGGGAGAGATGAGGCAGGGAAGACGTTCAAGGAGAGCCCTTGGCTCCTGCCACCAGACTCTCTGAGACCTTCACTTAAGGCTTGTGCCAAGCGTGGCCCTCAAGCTGCCTGGCTGTCACTGCTCCTTCTCCTCTGACCTAAAGCACCAGGGCCTGCAGCAGGAGTTAATAAAACCCATGTGGCATTTAGTGAGCACCTGCTTCAGACAGAGGCAATATGGGTCGTACCACCTGCGGCCCTTGGGGATGCCTGGGTGGAAAGATGGGTAAGACAGGGGCTTCGCCTGGGAAAGGGGGAGAGAAGTCACCATTACCCACAGCTCGAGAATAATGGAAAGCAAAGTGGAATCCCTGAACGAACACGAAGCGCTAGAAGAACGGGAAGAGCGGGAGAGCACTTTGGACTGGGAAGGGAAAGGGGCTCCAGGCAGGGAGCCCAGGTGGACAACGGCCCCTGGGTGTCAAGTGCCGCCAGCTGGGAAGCCACACACAGCCCAAACGTGTTAGAGCGTGGGATATGTGACTGCACGCAGTGGGGGAAGTGGTTGGAAATTAGGTTGTGGATCTCGATGCCAGGTGAAGACGTTGATGCTTGTCACCATTAGCAATGCCGTTGTGGGGCTGGAGCTTGGAAACGGCCTGACGAGAGCTGGGCTGGGCTTCAGGAGGTTCACGTGTTCCTCTCAGTGTGGGCTAGAGCTTTTTTTTTGGCTTGGGTATGGCAGAAAAGTTTCGGGGGATAAGGCTAAGTTCTTTTGCCCCAAACTAAGTGTCTGCAGCCAACAGTTACAGTGTTTTGCTAACAAGGCCAAAGGTATCTATTCAGCTCACAAATCACTTCACCCCCCAATCTTTCATTCGCAGTCACGTCCAATCCACGTAAGGGCTCCCCACCAGCCCTCGCCTAGGTTTGAGGGCGATACAGTGTATGAGAAACTGTGCACACCCAGGAAACACGGGCTCCGGCAGATCTCGTCTGCATTCTTGGTTTGAAGAGTTACTTTCCCTGAACCTCAAGTTCCTTTCCAACTGTAAAATGGGACTCACCGTGGTATCCACTGACAGAGTTACTGAGAATATGAAATGAGAGAGCAAACGCAAAACCCTTAGCCCGGCTTAGTCCAGCCTAGAATGTGTAAACTCTGGGAGAAATGCCCGGGGTTCTGCAAGGAACAAACCACAAGGAACAAAAAGGGGTGGGAAACCTATGAACCATGGGAGACTTAAGAGACAGAGCCACTGAAGGAAGTGCCTGGACCTTATTTGGAACCTGATGGAAACAAACTGAAGTTTTAAAAGATTCTAAGATAAAGATATGGGTATTTAAAGAGGAACTAGACATTTGACATTATTAAAATATCATATTTTTAGATGTGATCAATGGTTTGAAGGTTTTTCTTAAGAGTCTTTATGTTAGATGTCCTACTGAAATACTTGTGGGATGAAATAATCTGGTGGCTGGGATTCCCTTCAAAATAATCCAGGTCTGGAGAACGAGCAGAGAATGGCGGGCGCGGGGGAGGGGATGAGTGGAGAGGAAGAGGAGCGTGGCGGGTCCTGTGACGAAGGCCTTGTTGACTGTCTCAGCTTTTCATATTTGATGCTTTCCCCAACAAAACTCTTTTACAAGGAAAAATTAGGGTAATAGCATATATTAACACCCATATAATAACACCCAGGTTATCTGAGTGTTAAATGAGATGGTAAGCATGAAAGTGCAATATAATGGTGCATAATAGTGTCTGGTATCTAATGGGTTTTTGAAAAATGGTAATATCTCCTTTTCTTTTTTTTTAATTATTTTATTGTTGTTCAGCTACAATTGTCTGCATTCACCCCCACCCCCAACCCCAGGCAAACCCACCTCCCTCCCTTGCTTCCACTCTCCCCCTTGGTTTTGTCCATGTGTCCTTTATAGCAGTTCCTGAATACCCTTGTCCCCATTATCCCCTTCCCCCTCCCCTCTGCTTACTGACAGATTGTTCTAAATTTCAGTGTCTCTGGTTATCATTTGTTTCTCTGGTTGTATTTTGCTTGCTTACCTCACAAGCGTCTTGGCTGTGGCTGATCTGAGTTCCCCGGTAGCTGATCTGGCCTTGGTGCCTTTTCTCATGAGTCCTTATATAAAACCCCTTAACATTTCATATAGTAAAGGCTGCGTGATGATGTACTCCTTGAACTTGACCTTATCTGAGAAGCACTTTATCT
>PVJI01030988.1:0-13574 GCA_004026765.1 Micronycteris hirsuta
AGAGGGGGAAGATCAGGACAATTATAACAGCATAATCAATAAAATATAATTAAAAAATGAAAAATAAAAAGCCCTACAACCATTGCCAGACTCAAACGTGAAGTGCTCTGAATGAAAAATTCTTCTACCAGAGCACTGCAGTTCTAAAAGGTCTACATTCTGAATCTCCCGTTTAAGAAATTCTTACAACCACCCGAGTCCATATTCTGCCTCCTCTGGTCATAGTAGCCGACCAAACAAGACAATTACGGGGCTAACAGCCACAGGAGAGCCCACCCACCTCGTCATTTCAGTTGAGCTACGCCCTCTGAAAACATCTGGCAGTAAAGCGGGTGCCTCACTCCCAAACGGAGCCTGGCAGCAAACCCTCTTTTCAGTGAAGTTCATGGGCTCTTAAAGAATTAGGGAATTTGCTGGTGCTTCATGGGCCAGGCATTCATGAAAGCTACGTACGAGAGTCAATTGGATTGCTACTTCATTTGAATAACAGGGTAATTAGGTTTCGCCTTCTGGGGCTATTTTCACATATGCGTTTAGAAATAGTTATTTTAATAAAAAGTCTGAATTGCCATCTGAAATCTCCCAGTGGCGCTCAGACATCTATTTACCCCTTACTCCATTTGTTCGCGGACTGAGCGCCTACTGTGCGTCAAACACGAACTTGGGGCCGGGGTTTCACAGGGAAAAGAACAACAGTGTGTGTGCACAGAGCTCTCACTAGGTGGTGAAGAATTACACAAATGAGCATCCTTAGACTTTGGAATTCTTGATATAACAACTATGAAGTATTGGCCAGAGTGTTTACATCGTAAATTCAGGTTTTAGAGAATGGGATCCCATAGCCCCATCCGCCAGCGGCCAAGTGCTTTGCTCGTTGTACACAAGGTCAGAGCCGATAACCTCCCCCTGTGAACACACACTTGGCTTCCTCTCGTCTGCGCGTTGCTACATTCTCTTCCCAATGACTTCCTATCTGTCCTATCACAACCAAAGTTCGAACTGCATTCCAATGCCACTCAACTAAGGCCTTCATCCAGCCTGCCGTCAGCACTGCTAAGGTCACTCGTGTGCCAAGTCAGGAGGAATTCTGAGTGACATCATTCTTTGAGGACAGACTTAGTAGGCCCTGAAAATAGAGAAGGTGTCCACACAGGAATAAAACACTAAGGGACCTAACGTCACGAGAGCCAGGGGAGGAAGAGTTTGATTCAATGTATCTAGAACAATGGAATTTTTCTTGTCACCTTTTCTCCCAGGTGACAAGGGAGAAAAGGCCGGAAGGGTCCTCAGGGGGGTCTGCAAGTCAGAGATGCATGGTGAGGGGAGGCCTCGGCCAAGCGTGTGGGGTGGTGGCTTTGCAGGGGAGAACGGCAGTCACAGCTGCATGGTTTTGAGAGGGATGGTTTCTTTGGTTTGGTTTTCACTTGGTTTTTTAGTGGGTGATCACTGAGTGTAGTTAAATGCCCAGAACACATTTTAAGAACCGACCCCCACTGTGTGCTCCAGCCTGGGCATGACCACCCTGGTTCTGTGGCATTTACATGCGGGGCCCGCAAGAATACACGGACATGCTCCAGGCTTCCAGATTTAAAGGGCCAACACGTCTTTGTGTACCGGGGCCTGTGATCCTCACAGGAGCCAGAGCTTGCTGACTGTCCGGCTGTCGTCTAGAGAACCTGACAGTGTCACACTGGGGTGTCTCAGCATGTGGGGGGTGCTGCTGGCTTGTTACAAATAAAATACAAAATTGAATTTTTTGCTGGTCATTTCATTAAATTAAGAAAGTCTTAAGTTTGTAACAAAATTCATAGAACGTGAGATAGTTTTAAAGAGACATGATAGGCTTCACAGCTCATTATGGGGAAAAGAGAGAGAGGGGGAAGACAGAGCAGAGTCTCAGAGGGACCATTTAGAACAGTTAAAGGATGATAAGGATGATAAAAATCCATCTATTTTAGATTTCAGCATATAATGAAGAATTCATACATTTGCTCTGGTTCCCAGAGCAGTTTGAATTCCAATATTAGGCACATTAGCTTCCTATTCCTGGAGAGTTACAGAAGAAAATGGAATGAAATTATTTAAGAAATAATTTTAAAATTTCCTGGGTAATTATTTTTTATGCATAGTTCAGTTGTGTCGCTATCAACATGTTGCAGAGTTCATCTCATTTGGAAAAAAATGAGTGGGTTGATAAGGAAAAGGTTTGAAATCCCATGTAAAGCTATTCCTAATAAATGTTATCACAACCATCTATAAGCCATTTCGTGACGGAATGTCAGATGGATTTACTTACATCATCTAGAAAATGAGCATCATGTGCCACACCAAAAAAATAAATGGAAGCATTATACATTTGAATCACATATAAAAAATAGTGGATAGTTCAGAGGACATGAAATAAAGATATTAAATTAATACATTAAAAACAGATGGGATCTTAATACTTTTAGGGATCTGAGACACTAAGTTCGTCACTCTTATTTTACGGCTGAAGAAGCCGAGCTCCTTGTAGGTTTTTCCCCTTTTATCATATCCTATTTTTAACGTGCTCATATTCTTAAACCTTTAATTTCTTAAATAATTTTTTGAAAAAGAGGTGTGTGTGTGTATGTGTGTCATAGGGAAGGAGGGAGGGAGGGAGAGATGAGCGAGGGGAGAGAGGAAGAGAGGGGCAGAGGAGAGAGACTCGGTCTCCTGTTTTAGCTTAAGGCGACTTCTCTGCTGAGCACAAACTCCCTGGCGAAGCCACTGCTCAAGCCTGTGCTCCCGCAATTCTCCCTCTCCCCGTTCCCGTAACACTTGTATATCCATCTCTCGGTGATAATCAGTTTGTGGCTATTTACACACATTGTTCTCATCTCAAAAAAGTAACAAGCAAAACCCTACTGACTTCAGTTCTTCCAGTCAAGGTCTGTTTCACCTGTTCCTCTTTAGGACAGAATTCTTTCTGAGAGTTATTGATACTCACTGATGCCAATCCACCTCTCCTCCAGCTCCCCCCTGAACTGTGGACTCTGCCCCACGATCCCCATGGGATGGCTTGGTCAAGGCCACTGATGGCTTCCGTGTTGCTCAGTGCTCCATTCTCATCTCACTTGACCTTGATTGTTGGATACGGCTGATCTCTCCTTCAAATTCTTCCTTCACTTGGTTTCCAGAACGTCACTCAGCTGAATTTCTTCCTTATCCCATTACTTTTTATTCTTTTTGGCTGGTTCTTCCTCATTCTTCCAATCTCTAAACATGAATGGAGCACCCCTGGCTTGTCCTAGAACAACCTGTCTACTTACACACGTTCATTTAAATACCAGGTAGGGGTGGTGAATCCTAAATAGATAATCCCTAGACCACACCTGAACTCCAGACTTAGGTATCTACCTGCCTTCTCAGTCACTCCATCTGCACCTCTTGTTGGCATAGCAACTGAAATGTCCTAAAGCAAATTCCTGATCTTCATCCTCAAACCTGTCCCTCCTACTGTCTCAGTAAATGGGAACCTCTTTCTCCTAATTCTACCAGCCCCAAACTTGGGGGTCATCCTTGGCTCCATTTTCTCATAGCCCATGCACTGTCTTTCAGCAAGTCTCACCAGCTGTGCTTCCAAAACAGCTCTGGGGAAGGCTTGCCATCATTGCCGCAGACCTCACTGTTCATCGCTGCTCCCCCGTGGGGTTGCAGCAGCCTCACAGAGTCCTCCTGGCTTGCACTCTTGCCCCACACCCCAATATCTTATTCGAACGACAGCCAGAGTGAGCCTTGGAAATTGTGGGTCAGCTTACCTCACTCTCCCAATGGGTTTGCATCCATGTCCTGCCAAACCACCACGTGGTTTTGTTTTAGTAAAGGTAATGTTTTGGTTGAAAACCTGTTTAACAAATCATAGTAGCTCCATTAGTCATTCCTGGAACACATTTAACAAATTCAATTTCAGGGTCACTCAAAGCAATGATGGATTTTCACAAGGTGAAACGCCACTCTAAGAACGGCACAAACACTAAGACCAGAAGACACGGAAACCCAGACACTCAGCCAGATACGTCTTTACGAACACAGCGTGGGAAACGGTGAGTGTTTCGGTACTTTTGGTCAATGTCTTTATTCATGTGTAGTAGACACTAGAGGGAAAAGCAGCTGCCATTTCTGCACCAGAAATGGGAACTGGACCAAAACCATAAACAGATATACTTTCCAGAACTTCTCCAGGGACCCTGAAGTGAGACACATAGGGACCAGGCGTACTCCAGCAGCATGAATGTTTGTTGGGTGACCGAGGGAAGCCTGTGGATACCACACTGCTGTTCGTGAGGCACCAGTGCAGGCTTTGCTTCCCCCGGTTTTACTGCGGTGGGGTCCTTGGTAAGGTCGCCTGCTTACACCAAAGAGGTTCCCGTGGAGCAGCCAGGCCCGAGTGCACAGTGGTCTGAAGGCCCTGCCTGACCCGGCCTCCACTGCTGCTCTCACCTCACTCCCTCCCGCCCTCGCCTGGCTCCGCACCACTCCTCCCCAGCTGGTCCTCCCCGTGATATCCGTGTCTCAGCATCAAAATCCCCCGTTCCCTCTGCCTGCGAGCTCTTTGCCCGACAGTCTACATGACCTGCTGACTAACTTCCTTCAGACCTTTGCCCAAATGGCCCTGCGGTGGAACCTCTCTGACCGATGGATCACTCTATTTACAAGTGATCGATCGATCACTCTATTTCCAACCGCAGCCCCCGGAAACGCAGCACTCCCAGTTTCCCCGCCCTGTATTATGTTTACTCTTAGCATCCGCCACCAATTTGCATACAAAGCTGACTGGATCCTTTGACTTAGGGTCTCTTGGCTTCAATAAGAGCAAGTACCTGTACCCCTTTTACAAATGCTGATGTCCCTCACCCCCGACCCGGCCCTCAGAACCAGGCGGGCACAGAGAGGGCACTCAGTGTCCCAGCCGACTTCTCAGCAACGGTGTGGAAGAACAACACAAAAATACGACAATCTGAGGACAAAACCAGGGTGCGCTCCCCGGGCGGGGCGTCTTCACGCGCTCGTCTGGTCTGTGTGATTTTGACGACTCCCTGAGCTTCATCGACTGCTGATTAAAGTTAATGCAGAACTAAAAGCACCACCGTTAATGTGGACAGTCATCATTCATTTATGCACAGTCACTTTTGCTTTGTTTACTGCGAGGAAGAGATTCAAAAATAAATTTTAAAAAAATGAACCGGATGAGCTGACATTTGTTTCTTGAAGGGGCCGGTGCCAAGTTCAGAGCCCGGTCAAGGCAGTATTTAGACTGAAGATGACAATATCTTCTGTCTCATCTGCAGGCATATTCTGAAAAATACCCCATAAAACTCTGTTTTCCCCAACTATTCGTATTTTATATACATTTTTGAAATAATCGAATTCATTTTTAAAACACATTCAGCACACCTGCTGCTACACCCTGAATGTCTACCTGCTCCTCACTGACGCCCCACCCCCCTCACTTGGCCCCGTGTCCAGCCCCCACTATGGCAGCCACCTCCTGACGCATCCTCTGCTCCAGCCTCCACTCCGAACCCCCACCCAGCAGCCCGAGACCCTCGCTCCCACACGGGCTGTGAAGCTCGTTCCTTCAAGTCTCCGATGGCTCTCCAGGAACCCCCAGAGAACTTCTCCCCTGGAAGCCCTCCGCAGCTGGGCCCCGGCCACTCTCTGGCCTCCCCTCCGCACAGCTCCCTCTGGCTTCCAGCGGGAGGCCCCTGGTGGCCTCTGCACCGGCCCTTGCGCCAGCCTGCGGTGCTCGCACCGGGCGTCTGGGCCGCGCCCCTCTCCCGCTTCCTGAAAGTCCCCCCAGTGGCACTTCGACCAAGATGGCCTTGCTATTCCCCTCAGCTTGACCGAACTTCAGGCAGGTTTCTTCCTGACCGCAGGTGCCTGACCTCCCTTTCCTGGGAGCTTTAGAAAACCTGCGATTGTAAATTCTTGCTCAGTCCCGTTTGAGATGTACACCTTCTTCCAGCCTCATTAGTTTTCCAGCCCAGGAAAGCCTCTGTGGAGGGCCTGGACCCACCCCTTTGGTACGTTCTCAGCAGGGCCGCTAGCTCCACCGTCTCCCAGTCTCTGTGTGTGGCAGTCAGGGGCCGAACCTCTGGAAGGGAAAAGCCACCAACCCAGAGGGCCCGCTCACGGGGCCACCTACCCTCACACCCTCTGGGGCTTCTCTGTGCTTACAAACCCTCTGCCGCACCGCCACCGTCAGCAGAGTGCCACTCAGTCTCTCCCCTCTGCTCCAGTCGTCTTGACCCCACTGCCACCGTCGTGAATGACGTCTCCCTTGCCCATTGCAGTTTGTCTCTGACACCTTCTCAGGGAGTCCTTCTGGTCCCCCAGTCTAGAAGAGCTGGTCCCGTCACCACGCCCCTCTCCTGCACACCCCTAAGTCTAGCATTCTGTGCCTTGCTTTTTCTTTACAGCAGTTGACCTCATGTTACGCATTTGTTTGTTTATTAGCCAGTCTCTTCCCGAAACTATGACACTCCCCATGAGTCTGGTGATTTTGTTTGTACTTCATTCCCACTGTAACCTCAATACCCAGAACTGCACCTGGTGTGCTGTGGATGGACAATAACTGGGCTCGTGGAAGGGAGGGAGGGAGGGAGGGAGGAAGGAAGGGAGGAAAGGGGAGGGAAGGAAGAGAGGAAGGAGGGGAGGAAGGAGAGAAGGAAGGAAAGGAAGGGAGAGAAGAAAGAAAAGGAAGGGAGGGAAGGAAGAGCAGGATGAGGGATTTTAAAATGACTGAGTGTGGGAGAGAAAATGTAAAAGATTCCATGGTTTTTGTTCTGCTACCCCTGTATCCCTTTGGGCTTTCTGCAAGCTTGGGTCTTTTTGTCTGCACTTTGAACAGCCTGGATGTCCTTACTCTACAGAGTTCGCTTCCCTTCCAGCAGGCTGCAGCTGGGTTTCCTATCGCATGTTCTCCACTGTCCCCCACAGGGGGTCTGAGGGCACAGGAACGGGTACCCTCATCTTCTCTGTGGACAAGCCAGTCTCTGCTGCTCCTTCTCTTGGAGGACACAGAGGCATTCTCTCACGACGCTTGGTCGACGCCACCCTCCCTTTGCAGGCAGACGGGGAGAGGGTAGCCCACTTCTCAGCTGCCCGTATTCAACGAACGTTACGGAGTCACAAACACATGGCAGTAAACAAAGCTGAGGTTCCTTCCCTGCCACCAGAGCCCTTGGGAAACCTCCATTGTCACAGTGCAACATGCCAACGGTGGGCACACCCCTGTGCAATGAGTGTTAGAAGAGGAGAGTGAAGAGGGGAGAAGCAGAGGAGCTAGACCAAGGCCAAGGACCGAGGAAGACTGAGATGTAAACGGTAAGTGGGTGGAAGCCAGGGAGGCAGAAGTCTGTTATAGAAAAGGGGAACCGCGGGTCAAACATGGGGGCAGAGTGGGGGAGCCTGGGCCTTCGGTTCACTCCAGAGAAGGGGGGCTGGCGAGAGGTAAGGCAGGGATGCAGGGAGGGAACTGTAGTGCAGGGCACAGCAGACCCACGTTCAGGTGGCCAGGCTTTTGAAAACAATAGCAGCCCTGAGGATTATAAGGATTTCTTGCCTTTCTGAAAGCTCGTTCTGGCTGCAGCATTGAGTAAGTGTTAGAAAGATGACTTTGAGGACAGTTTTAGGAGCCCGGGCAAGATACGGTGGTGCATGAGTTAGAGAGAGGGGTGGAGATGAGTGAGTGGATGAGCTCCTTATGTTTTAGGAGGTGGAATTTGAACAAGGGGAACATAGGAGAGAAAGAAGCTACAGCTTTCAGGTTACTGCTGGGTCTCCCCTCACTGAGGTGGATGATACTGAAGGAACAGTGATGTTTGGAGAGACATAGGAAGCTCCCTTGTCTTGTTCAGGCAAGTTAATTAGGACGCATCTCCTCTTGCTCCCCACCCAGGTAGGCAAGCGCTCACAACTTCAGGGTTGCATTGGTTTGCAAACTATGGAGCTCACAGTCAGCCCGAGCTGCCAGTCTCTTTCCTCGGCTGCCCCCAGTCACCTGCTATTGAGATCAGCACTCTGTTTTCCCCGTTATATGTCCTGGGCCAGGCAAGATAGGGTGACGAAGTCTAAATTCTGTCATCTCTAGAATCAACTGGTGATTTCACCTCATGTTCAACTTGTGTTCAGGGTACAGAAATTTACCTAATTTTCTAGGTGAGCACTCTCAAGGCAAGAAAGTTAAAGGGACGTCGAAGTTCTTGTTCTTGTGATCATAGCCAAGTCACCAATGCTGATTCTGTTTATACGAATGTCTGATTCTCAGGGACACCTTGCTATTCTGATTGGCCAATCCAGACGGAAGCTGAGATTATTCTTCTCAGCAACCGACAACTCACCCCTCTCCTCTGTGCTTAACCGATGTGCACACACTGTGTGTCTGTGTACAGTCATCTACACTTTTTAAAATGCTCCCTCTTTCTAGGTGCCCAAGGTCAAATTACTCAAACGCTCTCTCCAGCTCTCACTGCTGAAAGAAGAGTAGTCAGCCCACAATAGCCTCTGAATTGAGGATGACCCTTCTCGATCCCAGAGTGTGTTCTGCCCAGTCACCCTCTGAGCCCACCTCTCCATCCACACCCACAAGGTCTGCGTGCTGTAAGGTCTGGTAAAGTTTCCCCAGCTTTAGTGAGGTATAGCTGACAGATAAAGCCCGTATGTACTTAAGATGGACAATGTGGTGAATGGATGCACCGCCGCTCTGTGAAACGACAACCGCAGTGAAGCTAATGAACACATTCCTCCCGGTCCGGCTGTGCTTGTGTGTGCGGGGACCTGTGAGATCTACTCTTAGCAAATTTCAGCTTTCCAGGACAGTCTTCTTGACTGTAGTCATCATGCTGTCCATTAGATCTGCAAAACATACTCGCATCCTATCTGCCATGCATACAGTTTTACCAGGGGCTTGCTGGTTAATCACCATCCATTGTAAAAGTAACCTTTATGAAATCCACGCTTACATAGGCCAATATAACAGTTGCTTCTCTGTTAATAAAAAGCGAGATAACTGAAATAGACATGCCTCTGAGAATGGGCAATTCACCAGAGGGACTATTTTATAAAATTAGGCAAATCAATCATTTCCCAGGGAAGAAATTTTCAGCAAATGAACCTTATCAATGTTTAGCATCATTTAGCCACCGTGGGCTAAATTACTCAGCCTGCAATTCTGAGTGAATGATGCCGCTCTCTCTAGTTTACTGAATACAGAAAAGATGGTCCATGTATGTAGGTTTAAGAATATTGCAAGTCAGAATTCATTTTCAAGGAAAACCCCTTGGTAC
Organism: Micronycteris hirsuta; assembly: GCA_004026765.1. Classification (NCBI taxonomy): domain Eukaryota; kingdom Metazoa; phylum Chordata; class Mammalia; order Chiroptera; family Phyllostomidae; genus Micronycteris; species Micronycteris hirsuta. The sequence goes on from PVJI01030988.1 coordinate 9,312, forward strand.
AAAAAGCCCTGCGTTAGGATGTACTGAGTACAGAATAGATAAGAGAAAGGGACAGAGGGAGAGAGAGAGAAAGAGGTGGGAAAGGAAAGACGGAAGGGAAGGAGATAAAAGAAAAAGGAAAGAAGGAAGGAAGGAAGGGAGAGAAAAGATTAAAGAGAAAAAAGAGAAAGAAAGAGGGAGGGGTGAATAAGTGAGAAAGAGGGAGAGAGAGAAAGGAGGGAAGGAGAGATGCTTCCCCCACAAAGGAGCAGGGGGTTAAGTTGAAAATTGTGTTAGAACATATGGGAAAGTAAGGAAAATGTTTTAAAGTGATGCAGTTCAGTCAAACACAGTAATATGGCTGGTGGCCAAGGATACAGTCAGAGGAATCAGGACCCATGAAGTCTGAGTGTAAACCGTTTTGCGGAAGAAAGAAGTCTAGTAAGATGGTTCTCAAGTTTTGTGAAAATGAATCATCTGGCAAAGTTGGAAGCGAAACAGATACACAGTAGGAATTGTACCAATGAGTTAAGTACCATTGACCCGTTTTAAATAATGAGTCTGTATCTTAGTAAACGATTCTCTGCAATGCTTGGACACTTGGGGGCGACACGTCATGCTTTGCAATTGGGTATTTTGGCCTCGTGTTGACATCAGTTCAGAGGCTTAAGCCGTTCTTCTCCCAGCGCCGACATGCAGCCCCTGCTCAGTCACAGGACAATCGAGGGGAAACACGGCACTCTCAGGTCAGCGCAGGCAAGATCCAGGGTATTAAGGCACTTAAGTGAAAGAGAATGGGTAACATCTACTCTGAAGGATATGGAGACAAGGTCTTTAAACTATAGCTAAACTCAGAGTAGTAAAAGAAAATAAGCTTTGTGAGTATACAATATGAGAAGATAAACAACTGGGAAAATGACCACGAAAGAAAACATAAGTCAAAAGTTTTAAGGTCCCTTGAAATGTATTAACCTTTATGGATATGCTGTCTGCCATTCAATGTTTTAATACACAGCACTATGTCTGTGAGTATTTCATTCATCTTCAAGTAGACAAGAAAAATTGTCTGCAGAATATTCCCCATCATATATATACTCCTTTAAACACAACTAATGTGCTTCTTTGTGCATCTTTTTGAAATAACTTAATTTTTACAGGAAAAATTATACTCTTGACTAATTTGCAAATGTGGTTTTAAAAATATTTATTTTAAGATTCAAAGGCATTGATACAGAAGTATCACAATATTTAGCTACAATCATATCCTGAAATTTTCCAATTATAATACAAGTGGAAAAGTAGAGTGTGTCATACTAATAGTCTACTGAATTTTCATCTTTTTTCATGACTTTGGAAAATCGAAGATTTCTGCAAAGAGAGAATATGTTTGCTCTTTTAGTAAAGTTCGGTCTAGCTGTCCTGGAAATCCCTTGTGTCTTGCATAGACTTTGAATCTGGCTGCTCGTGAAATTCTGTGATTGATAGGAAGCTAACTGGTGTCAACCACTAGAACGAATCCATCACATACAGTTGTCATCACACAAAGAATGTCGGTTATCTCTCACAAACTAACTGAGATGGCAAAATCGATCCAAGAAGGTGTAGCAAATTATCTTCTATATATAGCAGGAAAAGTCAGAGTTTGTGGCAGTCTCAAAAGTTGCTTCCCTAAGCATATATGGCATAGATGAGTAGGTAGAATTAGCATCATTAAAATGTCTATACCATCCAAAGCAATCTATAGATTCAAAGCAATTCCTATCAAGAGACCAATGGCATATTTCACAGAGCTAGAGCAAATAGTCCAAAAATTGTATGGAACCATAAAATACCCCTAATAGCCACAGCAATCTTGAGAAAGTAGAACAAAGTTGGAGGAATCATGCTCTCTGATAATCAATCTATAGTACAAGGTTATAGCAATAAAAATAGCAAGGTACTGGCATAAAAACAAACTATAAGTCAATGAAATAGCAGAGAGAGCCCAGAAATAAACCCACACCTTTATAATTAATTAATATTTGACAAAGGAGGCAAGAACATATAATGAATTAAAGATAGTTTATTCAATAAATAGTGTTGGGAAAATTGGACAGATATCTGCAAAAAAATGGAAACTAGACCACATTCCTATACCATCCACAAGAATAAATTCAAAATGGGTTAAAGACTTAAATGTTAGACTTGCAATCATAAAAATCCTAGAAGAAAATAGGCAGTAAAATCTCAGACATTGCTCGTAGCAATATTTCTTCTGATATGTCTCCTTGGAAAAGAAAAACAAAAGGAAAAATAAACAAATGGTACTGCAACAAACTAAAAAGGTTTTGCACAGCAAAGGACATGCCGGCAAAATGAAAAGATGACCCATGAATGGGAGAACATATTCTCCAATGATACATCTGATAAGGGATTAGTGTGCAAAGTTTATAAAGAATTTATACAACTCTACGCCCCACAAAAAATCTGATTAAAAATGGGCAAAGGACCTAAATAGACATTTCTCCAAAGAGGACATACAGATGGCCAATAGACATATGAAAAGATGCTCAGCATCACTAATCATAAGGGAAATGCAAGTTAAAACCACAATGAGAGATCACTTCATACCCATCAGAAAGGCTACCATCAATCAATCAACAAACAACAAGTGCTGGCAAGGATACAGAGAAAAGGGAAAACCCTTGGGCACTGTTGGTGGGAATGCAGACTAGTGCAGCCACTGTGGAAAACAGTATGAGGTTTCCTCAGAAAATTAAGAATGGAACTGCCTAATGACCCAGTGATTCCACTTCTGGGACTATATCTGAAGAAATCTGAAACACTGATTTGAAAGAATCTCTGCACCCCTATGCTCATTGTAATGTTACGTACAAAGCCAAGATTTGGAACCAGCCCAAGAGCCCATCAGTGGGTGAGTGGATGAAAAACCTGCGGCACATTGACACATGCAATACTGCTCAGCCATACAAGACAAGGAGACCTTTGGCGACAGCAGGGATGGACCTGGAGACTAATATGCTAAGTGAAAGAAGCCAGGGAAAGACAAATACCACATGATCTCACTTATATATGGAATCTAATGAACAAAATAATCAAACAAACAAGACAGAAACAGACTCTTAGATAAAGAGAACAGACTGGCAGTTGTCAGAGGGGAGGGCGAAGGGATTAAGCCAAACAAACAAACAACCAAACCCAGAACAAAACAAAACGAATCAAAATGAAAACAACTCATAGACACAGAAAACAGTGAGGTGGTCACCAGAGGGGAAGCGGGGTAGGCGGAGGTAGAAGGCGGTAAAGGGGGAAAAATGGTCACAGGAGGAGAATTCACTTTGGGTGGTGAACACACAATACAATACACGGACGATATATCATACAGTTGTACCCTTTAAATCGATATCATTTTATTAACTAAGGTCACCCCAATTATTTACTAAAAATTAAAAATATGAAAGTTGCTTCCTTAAAGAAAAATCAAATGACAATGTGCTCGACAGCATGCCAGACACCGATATTTGAGGACCTGAATAAAGCTGGACGGGGTGGGGAAACCGCAGTGCGTCTCAGACAGAAGAATCCGAGGACGATGTGGAAGTGAACAAAAGCAACGGCTCTCAGTTAGGAGCTCGGCTCTTGCCCATTGATCCACCGAAATAGGACGTAATTTGGTTTTCCAACTGAAAAGAAAGGAACGGCACCCACCCAGCAAGGTGTTCTTTTATTCCTGATTTATGTCAAAAATCCAGTCTTTTGCACGTGAACGTAGGTGGATGAACTATGAAAGAACCTAAAACAGGGCTTTAAGCGATGCTTCCACGCAGAAGGCGAAGGTCAATTGGACTGCATCCATAGAGAGAAAAAAACGCAGATAATAGTTTTTTGCATAAACCACTCAAAGCCAGGTATTTACATTTATTTTGGACTTGGATAATGGAGGCTGAGTAAAAAAAGGTCAGAACCACCCCTTCTTTGGTCGTGTTTATTGAGCATCTATTTATAAAGCCCTGGACAAGACAGGGGTAAACAGTCACAAACAGGCTAGAAATGGCTGCTACCCTCACAGAGCTCACACTCAGTGGAGGCTGCTTCTTAAAACACACAAGACCCCCAGGGTGGGGTTTCTCCCTCTGTGGGGGTGTTACAGGCCTGCTTCATGTGTTGAGATGCCTTCCTGACTCCCTAACTGCTATATATTAATGATAAAAGGATCCTGTCCTTATGGGGTACAGTCACACCTAACCAGACTGCAGTTATTTTGCAAGGCCAAATTCACACAAA
>PVJI01030989.1:0-13505 GCA_004026765.1 Micronycteris hirsuta
CCCAGAAGGAAATATGTACAGAGATGACTTCTGAATGAGTGGAGTATATTCTATTGTTGTTGGCTTTATATACATTTACTATCCTTCACAGTTTTACAATAACAAATGTCTTGTGTTTAAAAAGGTGGACGAAGGGCTATTAGAAATGCATAGCCAAGCTAAGTTTAAGTAGAACAAAACAATTCATGAAAGTAGTTGTACCAGCATATTCTGATAGCTAAAACAATTAGGTTTATTTAATACATCTTCCATAACTGTGTAAGTCAGAAAGACTTGTCAACACTGTTGTAATATAAAGTACATGAGCTTTGGGTTAAGAGAAAATTGGGATTGAATAACTTTGGGCAACTTACCTAACCACCCAGAGCCTGTTTCCTACAGTGTAAATCAGGGATAACAATATCTGATTTGGAGGGTTGATGTGTCGGGTAAACATAATGTAAAGGAAATCAAGGGATTGGCACATTTATCCCATAAATAGTAAATGCTGGTCATTACCAGAGGGAAACTGGGGTAAGAGGAGGTAGAAGAGGTTAAAGGGGGAATAAATGGTGATAGAGACATTACTTGGGGTAGGGAGCACACAATACAATATACAAGTGATATATTATAGAACCGTATACCTTAAAACTATATAATTTTATTAACCAATGAAACCCCAATAAGGTCAATTTAAAAAGTGTCATTATTATTGATATTCAGGCAGGTAACTGTTTTTAAATTTCAGACTCAAATAATTTTCAGCCCTCTTTCAAAATGGTCTGAAAGTGCCCAAACTCCTTTACCTAACTGCAGTTTCTACTGATACGTGCCCAATACAGAAACAAACATTCGTATGATTAGTCTGTGTTGTGCCGGCCATAGCATGAAAAGGCACGTGAACACATACCAAAAGAAAACCTTTACTTATAAACCTGTAGGAGTAGTTGTCTAAAGAGTTTTATAATCTTAAAGAACCCTAATATAAACCACATTATAACAGAGCCTTTGGGAGGAGCGCTTAATTTTCTGTAAAGTCTTTTTAACCCACACACTGACACATCACTATTATCATCCATTTAGACAATTTAGGGTCTTACATCGAGGTTTTTGTTCTAAGTCCTATTAAATTACATGGAAAAGATTATTACAAAAGTTCTTTTTAGCAAAGTGCTGTTTTTTACAGGTACAGAATAAAGTTGAGATCCTTCTTCATTTATTTATTTCATTAACAAGCCTACTGATTGCCTAATAAGTTCTCCCTGACCTCATGGGGCCACCCAATGGAATAGGCCAGACAGCCACAGACAATTAAATATGGAAGGTAAAGTGATGTCTCAATGGCTGTTTACAGAAGCCTAAGGTGGGTTAGGATGGAGTTCTAGTAAAGGTCATATGAGACCCGAGCCTTCAAAGAAAAACACTTAGCCAGGCTTAAAGACTAGGAAGAAAGGAAAACCAAACAGTATTTCTCTGGATTCAGTCCTCCACAAAAATATCAATGCAACAATATAATTTAACATTTTTAAAAACTCATTTGGAAAGGGATTTTGCAGTGAGAAGTTTATTCAGTTTATGATGATCCAATGGTAGTCCAAATAGTAAAACAACTAAATCAATGGAGAAAATATAGGAAAAATCCAAATAACTGTACAAGTAGGCAGAAAGCATTGATGGGCTTTTGGTGTGTGAAATGCAAGGTATCATACAGGGAGTAGGAAATACTCCAAATTTACTCTAAGCCTGGTAAGATGATTACTCAAGAAGACAAAGCAAAAAGACCTAGAAGCTCTTGAAGAATGTTTCTTGAGATCATCTCCAAGCTCTACAACTTGAGGCAACTTCTTTAAGGATAGGATTAGAAATGGGACAAAAAACGTTATCTTGTCTAAAAAAAACATGGCCTGTCAAACCCAAACATGGCCTGTCAAACCCAAAGTGTATAGTTCTAAACACTGCAGTTCAAAGACAATAGGGTACAGTGGTTAAGAAAGCAGGCTTGGGGCCTGGCTGGGTAGTTTAGTTGGTTAGAGTGTCATCCAGAAACACCAAGGTTGTGGGCTCAATCCCTGACCAGGCCACATACAAGAATCAAACAATGAAGGCATGAATAAGTGGAACAACAATCTCTCTCTCAAATCAGTAAATATTTTTAAAAAGGCTTGTTCGAATCCATCTTTCTGCCACTCACTGTGTATCAGTCCCTTCCCTTACACCACAGAAGTAGGAATGTCTACATCTGAGTTGCTCTACGGTAAAACGAAAACCACAGAAGAGTTTTTAGCTCAGTACCTGACACACAGAGTGTTCCTCAAAATGGTGACTATCGTTATTACTACTGTAAAGAAGCATTCTCAGGCAAAAGCTATTAAAATATTAAAAGACATTCTCAAACTTTGATGTGTACTAAAATCACCTGAAGTGCTTGTTGAAAATGCAGAGTTCTGTGACCCATTCCTCCTAAGAAATAATTCTATGGATCTAAAGAAGTATGTGAGCCAAACATCAAGAATTATTGAAAAGAATCATGACACTACCTTATAAAAAGAAGCTGAAAACTACGGTTCTTCCATAAAGAACTGGCCTAAAATAGACAGTACATTCAAGAGGAATACAAACATAATCACCAAGTGCATTCCTTCACCCAACAATCATTGAGTACCTACTAAGCAGTAAAAAGGAAAGACAAGGTCCCCATTTGCAGAGTTTGATTTCTAGTGCGGGAGACAGAATATAAAAAATAAGGAAATTCCTCTCTCCTTAGACGTCCCCTTGACTCCCAGCCTTTAAAGCCCTCAAGAGGAAGGATCCAGGACACCACTCTCCCTTCTGGCAGCATGCCCACGCCTCTCTTCCCTCTCAGGCTTGCATCTCCTAAACTCTAATGGTCCCCACAACATTTGCAACCAAGGGCGCAGCAGCAGCTGGTCCCAGGCTTACCCCGAACCTGTCTCCAAGGCCCCCTCTTCTCTGACTTCCAGCGAGCCAAAGCAGCCCCGCCAAGGCTCTCTCCTGTCTCTTCCTCTATTCTAAGCTCTTCCTTATTTCACTGTCCCCAGCTTTAATAAGCTACTCTCAAAATATAAATAAATAAATAAATAAATAAATAAAAAAAAATGGAAATTCCAAATAGTGACACACATTATGCAGAAAAGAAGAGAATGGAGAGGTCAATGCAGGGCAATCTCCCTGAAGACACAACATCTGAACTAAGGCCTGAATGACATCATGGAATCAGTAGCAAGATCTGGGATCAGAGCAGTGAAGCAGCAGGGTGCAGCAAGTGCAAATGCCCTAAGGCAGGTGCAAGCCTGGCAAGTTCCAGGGACAATGCTAGTAGGGTTGGAACAAAGGATGAAACTGATGCAGCCAGGCTCCGCCACAATGATCTAATGCCAAAACATGGAGTGCCTGGCAAGCTTTGGAAAAGATTTTGGATTTTACTCTGAATCTGATGGGAGGCTTTCAACAAAGGGGCGACATAATCTGACTTACATTTTAAAGGATCTCTTACGGTGTGATAAGAGGAATGAACCATAAAGAGCCACAATGGAAACAAGCAGACCAGCAGGTTACTGCAGTCGGCCTGGTGAGAGAGGGTGATAGCGAAGGCGGCAGCAATAGAGATGGGAAGATGACAGATCTAGAATATATACTGAACACTGTAACTTAAGGCAAATCAAAGAAAAAGAGTTAAGTCACAAAATTAGTAAGCACCTGGGGCTGATTTTATCCAAGAGACAGATAATGAAAATAGAGATTAAAAGGTTTTAGGTAGTTTATGGCTAATAGGAACCCAAATGGGTTATCAGCATACTCAGAATACTTCATACTACATACTTGTCCTTTGAAGCTGAGGTGAAGGGGGCATTTCCTTCTCTTTATGCACCACCCATAAAGCACTGGACTGAATGGGCACACAGCAAGACTCGATGTCTATTGAGTAGGGCTCATAAAGTAAAATCTTTCAGGACCTTATTGCTGCAGGCACTGTCAGCACTGGGAGCATAGTGTAGCTATGGAATAGAATTAAACCTCTACCTGAAACAAATCACTAAGTTAGCAAAAACTGTTTAAAACTTCCATATTGTCAATGCAGGCTATTCTGTGCCTGCTCTTCCCAGAGTTAAACAAGAAAAGCCTTACTTTCCACACGATGCACATTAATTTCTTAAATCTTGTATCATCATAAATATTCAGGAGGAAATCTTTTAAAAGCATTATTTTCATTGTAATGGTATGGCAAACACATAGTGATTATTCCCTAAAAGGTAAGGTCCAAAAGTTCGTATCTAAAAAAGCAGGTTAAAAAAAGCTTATATGCTTTTTTTGTGTAAAATACATAAATGCCGAAAAGAAGTCTGAAAGGACATAAGCCACTGCAAATACTTTGGAGATCTACGGATGGCAGGAATATCGATGACTTTTCTTCTTTTGTGCTGACGTGCTTCAATCAACACTTCCCCCAATTATTACAAATTACTTCACATAAGCAAAAAATTCAGTTACACGTTAGCATAAAAGGTTAAAAAAAGAACTGCAAGAAAACAATTTCATTTGTCTAAATCAACAGGATTCCATCTGTGGAATTAAGAAAAAGATCTCAACTGCCCACACAGGAGGAAGAAATTTTTTAAGAAGAGGTATATATTATACCTACCCCACAAGAACACACCCTTTAAGGTAGTAGTCTAAATTCATAAGAACTGTTCCTGGATTTTATAAGGGGCAATCAATTAGCACATACTTCTGTTTTTCCTTCTCGAAGTTTACCAAAGACCTCAATTTATAAGTACTCTTCGGGGGGGGGGGGGGGTTCTGCCACCTGCACAAAACTGGGCAGCGAGAACACTTCTTAAGGGTTTCGAGACTCAAAAAGCTGAGGCAGTTTACTGCCATCCAAGTTCCTGTAGGCACAGCTGCCAACGATTTCTCACAGTAACATCAAAACTGGAAGGTCTCTCTTCAACAAACACAGGTATTGCGTGCGTAAAGCTCATCCAACTCTCTTGGTGCAAACTCAAGACATTCTCTTACTAGGGCCACATCTTCGATTTTGCAAACTAGGACAACTGAAAACATCCTACTGACTCTTTATAGCTAACAAACATCATCTGGGCTAAATCTTACACGCATAGAAAGAGCCGCTTTGGAAAACTTTGACTTTAAACGGCAACAAGGGACTTCAGCTACTCCGGTAACCAGTTTATCGCGCACAATCTGTTCCAATAAAGGGTGCTACCTCTTTACTGTCAGCTCTGGTTCCACTTACTGAACGAATAGGAAAAAAGGGAATCCTTCAAATTTGCAAAACAATAAAAGATAAAAAGCTCCCGCTTTCTGGGTGGCAGCTTTTCTGTCTCTTCAATCACAACAAAGGACGCATCCTAGCTTCTTCCTTAAACCCGGCAAGGGCTAAAAGAAGAGGTAAATGATATAGTGTGAATCGGTGGATTTCTCCTTCCAGTTACGTATGACTCTCTCCTTTTACTCCATTATACGCCTCCACCCGAATTAACTGTCTTGTCCTAAAAATAAAACCACCCGGGGCTACCGTCCACTTTCCTGCCAAGCCCTGACTCTGGTTTCCTGCAGAGAAAGCCAAATTGCAGGCTTTTCTTTCTCGCTTATCGCAGCGGGACGCGGGTTTCTCCCCGTGCAGAATCGCCAGCCCAACCGGGGAAACACCGAGCCCGAGAAGCAGCCCCAGTGCCGCAGCCACCGCAGTCCGTGAGAGCCTGAGGACCCCCCCAGGAAAAACCGGGGTGAGGGGAAGGTGGGCCGAAGGGGAGACACTCACCCGCCCAGACAACAACCGACGGGGCGGGGAGGATGTGGGCCGGGACCCAGGCTCGGCAGAAAGACCGCCTGGAGTTTCCGGACGCTGCGGGCGCTGCTCTTGGCCTCTGGCTTCCTCCCCTCTTCTGTTTTGGTGAGACTGACCACGTCACTATAAACCACGAGACCCGGATCTACCCGCTTCCGCGGGCGGCGGCGCAACAGATTGCAGCGACTCGAGACCCCAGCGGTCTGTCGGCCGAGCATGCGCGCACTCCGCGCCTGCCCAGTGTGTCCGGGGAGGCGGGGACGGAGGCAAGCGTCCCAATATCCGTGTGGCAGAGTTCTGGCGGGGGTTACAGTTCCGGTTGAATGGGGCGAGGCCTCGCGGATGTTAAACGGCTCCACGTAGCCTCTGTTTGTCCGCTGTGGACAGTTTCCTGTACTGGGCGTCCCCACTTGGCTAAGCTGATGGCTGTCCTCGACTGGAGTCTTTAGAGTAGCAGTGGGTGGAGGTGGGCGCAGGTTGACGTCTGCTGAGACAGGCTACACTGCAGGGATTGTTTTTGATCACTCGGGGCCAGGTGAAATTGGACATAGAGGATTTTGTTTTAGCTACAAAAGTACATCCAAAGTGGCAGTTACTGAACCCCTTAACCCTGATATATTTACACCCAGGAAGCTGGTTAAAATTAAGCTCAAAACTAGTATTAAAGGGAAGATATCACCAAAAACGACTTGCTGGTCCGGAGACAGTGGAAGACTGGAAGAGAAAAGCTGTGGTTAAGCAGTCAGCCTGAGCCTTTTGATAGTTTAATCTTAGGGGCTGGAATAAGGATACTATTTTGGGGGTAAGAACCTCACTTCTTTATAGACCAAATTGGTGCTTACTACTCTGGCCTCCTTAGTCTTGCTGTTAAACATTTGGGGCAGAGGAAATTTCCCAATTTGGCAAAATTGAGGCTAGTCTGCTGTTAAGGGCTACCCATGGGAGTTAACAAACTGAGTAAAATAGGGCCAGTGGTAAAAGTGGAGTTCCAAAGATTTCACAAACATGCCTCTTTACCTACCCTGCAAGAGTAGTGAAAGTTATCTGCCTTCCTTACTCTGACTCGGTGACTTTTCACCTATCCAGACTTCTCCCTCAGCTATGTTGTTAATTAATGCCAACTAGCTGAGTCCCTTTCAGAATATTAGTATCTGCAAGAGCTTTTTAAAGTGGCTGTTGAACACAGGTAAAGATTTCTAAAAAAATTAAAGGTGTCTGGTAAAACTCAAAGTGTGTTCTAGTTAATTAAAAGTAAAAGTCAAGCTTCTTGGCCCTTAATCTGCAATGTTGAGCTCTATTTACTCAAATTCAGAGCTCTTGCAGTGCAAGAGCTTGAGGTGGTGAAATCTAGTTCCGTAATGAAGTTCATGGACTGACACAGTAGTAGAGGGTCTTTAATCTGTGGAACAGAAAGTCTGGTATGCTTGGGTGCACCATGTGCCCATATGTGTTTGAAAACGCAGCTGTGTTTAAGAGAACACTATGGTGCGAAACTAGACTTGACCCTGGCTCAGTGGATTGAGCACCAGCTGTAAGCTGATGGGTCACTAGGTTTGATTCCTTGTCAGGGCACATGCCTGGGTTGCGGACCAGGTCCCAAGTTGAGGATGTTCCAGAGGCAACTAATTGTGGGTTCTCTCACACATTGATATTCCCGCTCTTTCTCACTCTTCCCCTCTCTTTAAAATAAATAAAATCTTAAAAAAAGAAAAAAAAAAAGACTATACTTGTATGGGTTGCAAAATTAGCAGTTATACTTGCTTTATAAGGTAAATTACCAGAAAATCATAATGTTAGGATCCCTGGTAGCTCAGCTTCCAAGATACCCCCAATGATTCTTGCCTCTTGAAATGTTTGAGCCCTTTGAATCAGGGGCACTCTGACCTGTAGAACACAGCTGAAGGTGTGTGGCTTCTGAGACTAGGTCATAAAGGCTCTGATTGCAGCTTTCCACCTCATTCTCTTAGATTGCTTGCTCTGGGGGAAGATAGTCTCCATGCCACTCCACTCAAGCAGCCCTATGAAGAGGCTCAAGTGGAGATGAACAAAACCCTCCACCAACATCCAGCCCAGCACCAACTTGCCAGCCATATGTGTGAACTACTTTGATTGGGTTAATCCTGCAACCCCAGTCATGCATTGTATAGATTGCATTCTGACCCAACATCTGCTTGCAATCTCGTGAGAGATAGAAAGGGCCATCTCTTCTAATTAAATGAAACAGAGTTTGAAAGGAATCCAGCTTATTATTTATGTCACATATTGTTGCATTTTCTAGACCTTTATATAAATGGATTCATACAACATGTACTCTTTTTTGTCTAGCATCTCTCAGCATACTTATTTTCAGATTTATCATTGTCTTATGTATCAGTAGTTCATACCTTTTGATTGCTGTGTAGCATTCCATTATATGGATATACCACCATTTGTTTATCTATGAACCTTTGGGTTCATAGATCTGAACTTCTGGGTTTCCGGTTTTGGCTATTGCAAATAAAGCTGCCAGCCCTGGCTGGTGTGGCTCAGTGGACTCAGTGCCAGACTGCAAACCAAAGGGTTGATGGTTCGATTCCCAGTCTAGGGCACATGCCTGGGTTGCAGGCGAGGTCCCCACTGGGGGGCCACACATTGTTGCATGCAATGTGTGCAAGAGGCAACCACACATTGATATTTCCACTTTCTCCCTCCCTACCCCTCTCTAAAAATGAATAAATAAAATCTTTTAAAAAATTAATAAAGCTGCCAGGAACATTTGTGTGTAAGTCTGTGTAAATATACACTTTCATGTTTCTTGGGTAAATACTTAGGAGTGGAATAGTTGAGTCACATGGTAGGTATATATTTAACTTTTAAGAAACTGCCAAACTTCCAAAGTATTGTTTTGCATTCCCACCAGCAGTGTGTGAGACTTAATTTATTGAGAAAACTATTTTACCCCATATTTTTAATAGTTTTAATTTCTTTGGGGGGCAGAGCAAGTAAAGCAACTGTATTGGAAAGCCAGCAAGCTGAAAAGATGGTGGACTAGGGTCCTAAAGAACCATCTTAAGAAAGTACAGAATTTAGGCTTCTTTTATTTCAAGGGAAGAGGGAAATGGGAGAGGCAAGAGGTGAAGGATGACTGCAGACATCTGGGTGCCAACAGGGGGCCAAGGAAGATTGTGAAACTTCTTTTTACTTAGTCTGTTGACTCTAGCTGATGTGAGTCTGGTCATGAGGTTCAGCTCTAGAAGCTTGGAAGTTCAAGATCAGGGTGCTGTCACAGTGAGTGTCGAGTGAGGGCCCATTTCCTAGTTCACAGATGGCTGTCTTCTGTGTCCTCATACAACAGATGGGCTAATAGTTTTAATTTCTGATTATGTCTATGCAAAATTCATTCATCAACTTAATTTCTATACTCATTTTCATCATACTTACTTAATGTCTATCATAATTATATGTCATCTCATGTCCTAAATTTGAATAGTCATAGTTTTACTTTCCTTTGAATTCTGAAAAAATCTCCAGGAAGTAAGCTATATTTGCTTTTTAAAAAATCATGATTCTTGGTATAATAACAGTCTATTATTCTTAGGAACAAAAATGTGTAACTATTTACAAATTTAACTTTTAATACTAATTAACTTTTTTACAGCGGTATTTAGTCCTATAGTTTCTTTTATAATAATACCATTTTTAAACTGCAAATATTGATAGAACTTTTTACTTATATTCAATGATGGCTTCATTAGAGCTAGAGCATGGATTCTCCACCTAATTTAAAAGTTTACATTTTTTAAAAATTTACACAATAGAACACAGTTGTAGTGGATTTGCACTGTATTAATTTCATTACACAGGAACTATCATTCTGAGAAATTCCCTTCCCTACACAATTACAGGTTAACCAGGACCACGAGAGACATTTTGTGCAAGGTTCAGATAGCAGTGAAAAAAAAGCTACCTCTTTTTTCTTTAAACAACTTTATTAAGACATGATTTACATGCCATACAACCCACAATTGTCATCTTTTTAAACTCAAAAGGGCAATGCAGAGCACCAGGTACTGTTGCAGTTCACACATCTTGTCACTGATGTTTCGACTCACGCTGGGGGCGTGAGGCAGCAGCTGGGTCCACAGCAACTGTCTCCTGCTAGATCTCCTCCTGCAGCTTCTCCACTCTGACTCCTGGGTCAGGTGTACATTAAGTTTTGCAATGAAGGATATAGCTTCTCTTGCAGGTCGCCTAAGGTCAGAGGCTTACGGGTGGAATAGGACCGAGGAAGGTTGCAGCTTGACCTTAGGGGTTGTTCATCTTTGCCCTTCCGCACTTCATGTCCGTCTTTCCTTCCTGGGCTTCCTGCCATGCTGGCATCAGGATCAGTCCCAGACACAGAAGCAAAAGCCATAATTAAGCTATTTAACCAGTTTCCAAATTGTGCAAGGTCAGATTCCAAAAAAAATACTATAACATTCCCAGAGGTACTGGTTCTGTGATAAAATCCTGTTAAAATGGTACACACTCACAATTTTTGAGAATCCATTTCCAACAATAAGACATCCAAGGGCATAGTTAGTGGAGAATAACTGGTCTATGCAACCTTCACCCCTAATTCAGAAAATTTTTTGGAGGCTATTTTGTTCAAGCATCTCTTTAGGAGCTTTTATTTCTTTCAGTATTCAGCTCAAGATTATTACTTGGCTTTTCCTCCATATTCAGCTTTGGTATATCAAGTGAACACAAAGATGGAATGAAATGACCTGGAAATAAAGAATAAACTTATAGATCAATTGAATACAGGAGCATACTGTACATATTGCCTAAGCTTGCTAATCAGGTTCTGAGGGTGGCAGAATTAAAGGATACAGCATGCCACTGTAAAAGAAATGAAAATTAAAATATGGTTAATATTTGAAGTGTATGATTTTACAAATGTAATTGTAGAGGTGTCTCCCCTACCTGAATGCATAATTGGCATAGGTGTAATCTTTAAATGGAAACTTCTCCTCTAGTGGGTAAAATTTTTAAAAGAATAATATATTCATTGACCCTTTGAAGACTATTAGTTGGATATGCAAAATGAGAGCCTTTAGAGTCACCTAATGCTGGCCCTGTTCGCTGCTGTTGTGGAACTGTGCCTGGTCCATGGATCCCAGTTCCAAAATCAAAGGCTCGGTATGGAGAGCTGTGTCTCAGTGTCCAGCAGATAGTCAAAATTGTCATAAAAGAAGATAAGGACAACTTGGTCCAGGGGGCTAAATTATAAATTGTGTTTCTGGCAGTTATAGAAGAATTAGATATGAATAAATGTCCCGCTCCCTAACTCTTGGGCTGTTACTGATGAGTTTGCAATTTGGTCTGGCAAGTGGGCCATTGATAACTGGTTGAGAAAAGGGGTACTGCTGTTTGAAAATCTTCGTGTAAATCCTAAGGGAAAACAAAAGTGGGACATGTTGATACTCACCAAAGAAACCTTATGCAAGGAATCAAGTTGATGCCTTAGTTTGATCTCTTATAGTGGCAACCTGGGCCCATGAAATGAGTTGGCATGGGGGAATGCAAGTCATGCAGCAACAGACCAAATCACAAAATATACCTGTGGCCTTAATGGAAGCTCAAACCATTAATAAGAAATACTTTTTTTGCCATCAGGAAAGGCAATGTTTGCAATTAGCCCTGGGAAGTATTCCAAGGGTAGAAAGTCCAGCGCATAGCTGGCAAGTGGATAATATTGAGCCTTTGACTATTAATCCAGGGGAATTTATGTTGGTAGTGACAGAATTTGACGCATATATTGGGTTTGGCTTTGCATACCTAGTGACTGAAGCTAATGATTTTAATACTATCAAAGCTGGAAAAAAACATACTAGTTTGGCCTTCATAGTTAAATTTCCTAAAATCAGAGCACTCTCTTCTCTGCCCACGTGGTAAAACACTGGGTATGGAGAACAACTGTATTTAATATGCTGGACTTACCATATTCTTTATCACCCTGAAAGTAGGAGATTGCTAGACAATTGCTCAAGACACAAGTGCTTAAAAATATGCAGGGGTGACAATGGATTAAAAGATTGGTCTACAAACCCCTAGCTTGTGTTTTGCAAGCTAACATGAAGCATAAAGTTGGGTCACCATTAGATAAATTGTTATGCTTTTTAAAAAATTATATTTTATTGATTATGTTATTACATTTGTCCTGATTTTTCCCCCTTTGTCATTCTCCACCCAGCATTCCCCACTCTACAGGCAATCCCCCCACAATTGTTAATGTCCATAGGTCATACATATAAGTTCTTTGGCTACTCCACTTCCTTTTGTTAAAAAAATTATTTAATATATTTTTATTATGCTATTACAGTTGTCACATTTTTTCCCTTTATTTCCATCCTACCAGCATTCCCCCACCTTACTTCATGTCCGTGGGTCATACATATAAGTTCTTTGACTTCTCCATTTCCCGTCCTATTCTTAACCTACTCCTGTCTATTTTGTACCTACCACTTGTGATTCTTACTCCCTGTACATTTCCCCCCATTCTCCCCTCTCCCTTTCCCTGCTGATAACCCTCCATGTGATCTCCATTTCAGTGATTCTGTTCCTGTTATAGTTGTTTGCTTAATCTGTTTTTGTTTTTGTTTTAGGTTCAGTTGTTGACAGTTGTGAGTTTGTTGTCATTTTACTGTTCATAGTTTTTGATCTTCTTTTTGTTAGATAAGTCCCTTTAATATTTCATATAAAGGCTTGGTGATGATGAACTCCTTTAACTTGCCCTTATCAGGGAAGCACTTTATCTGCTCTCCCATTCTAAATGATAGGTTTGCTGGATAGAGTCATCTTGGATGGAGGTCCTTGCCTTTCATGACTTCGAATACTTCTTTCAGGCCCCTTCTTGCCTGCAAGGTTTCTTTTGAGAAATCAGCTGACAGTCTTATGGAACTCATTTGTAGGTAACTGTCTCCTTTTCTCTTGCTGCTTTTAAGATTCTCTCCTTGTCTTTCATCTTGGGTAATGTAATTATGATGTGCTTTGGTGTGTGCTTCCTTGGGTCCAACTTCTTTGGGACTCTCTGAGTTTGCTGGACTTCCTGGAAGTCTATTTCCTTTGCCAGATTGGGGAAGTTGTCCTTCATTATTTGTTCAAATAAGTTTTCAATTTCTTGCTCTTCCTCTTCTTCTTCTAGCACTGCTATGATTCAGGTGTTGGATCGTTTAAAGTTATCCAGGGGGTTCCTAAGCCTCTCCTCATTTTTTTGAATTCTTGTTTCTTCATTCTGTTCCAGTTGAATGTTTTTTCTTCCTTCTGGTCCAAATCATTGATTTTAGTCCCTGTTTCCTTCCTATCACTCTTAGTTGCCTGTACATTTTCCTTTATTTCATTTTGCATAGCCCTCACTTCTTCCTCTATTTTGTGACCATACTCAACCATTTCTGTGAGCATCCTGATTACTAGTGTTTTGAACTGTGCATTTGATAGGTTGGCTATCTCTTCATTGCTTAGTTCTATTTTTGGAGTTTCGATCTATTCTTTCATTTGAGCCATATTTTTTGTCTTGGCGTACCTATTATGTTGCATGGGGCAGAGCCTTAGGTATTTGCCAGTGCAGGGCAATCCACATCACTGTGTTGTGGCGCTATATATGGGAGAAAGGTCAGAGAGGAAACAAAGCTGCTTGCTCAGCTCTTGGCTGGCTTTCAGGCACTTCCCCCACTACCCA
>PVJI01030990.1:0-13575 GCA_004026765.1 Micronycteris hirsuta
GGGTGGGATTGTTCACTTTAGGTTGAATGGGTCCCTCTGGTTGCCATGGGAGCAGGTTGAAGACAGGACAGGAACAGAAGCAGAGAGAGCAGGATCCCAGCAGATGGAGAGGGTACCCTGAATTAAGACAAGAGCAGGAAAGGTAGGAAAAGGATGATCTAGCTACACTTGGAGGTAACATCATGAAGCTTCACGGGTGACCTGGATACTGGAGACACAAGATAGGGTCAAATCAAGGATGATCTTCCATTTTTGACTTGGGGACCTCCAGTAAGACCCATAACGAGTTACCATGGGGAAGAATTTGAGTTCCTGAGAGGTGAACAGGGGGGATGGCAAGAAGGTATTTTGATACAGAAGAAGTGTAAATTTGGAAAAGGAAAAATTACTGAAAATAGAACCCAAATTGAGTAACTCAGATAAAAGGAGAAAAGGAAAGAAACTGTGCAGATAAAATTGGAGATTAGAAAATATTACCACACTTTGAATACTTCATCAAAACAAGAAAATAGAGAGCTCCTAAGTTGTGAAGTTAAGAAAACTATTTTTAACCACATCTTCCTTTCAAAAGTTCAGGAAAAATAATTTCCTTTAAAGATGAGCAATAGGAAAAGACTGAGTACCAGAAAGAGTGTGAAAAATGGGTACTTATAAATTTTAGGGAAATTTTTTATTGGGACAAACTTATTAGAGAACAATTTAGAACATGTATAAAAATTAAATGTTCATTCTTTTCCAGACAATTCCACTTTTTGAATTTATTTTACAGGAATTCAAGCCACAGTGAAAAAATAAAAAGATATAAGTATTAGTAAATTTATAACAACATTGTAATAATAAAAATGTGGCAACCCCAACATCTATCAACAGGCAGTTGAGTAAAATACATTAGTGCATGTACATGCCAATGAAATACTCAGTTGCAAAAAGGATGATGTTATCTTAAGGCAGATAAGAAAAAAATTCCATATTGAAGTTTTAAATTAAAAAAATCCCACGAGTTTGTGTAATCCTATTTTTAATCACATATCTGTGTGTTTCTATATTATCAGAAAAACCTGCAAGTGTATGTATCAAACCATTATATCAGGTATTTTATTATTTAAAAAACAAGATATTTTTAAAAATCTGTTGTTTATATAATTTGATTCTATAAGGCTACCCTTGGGATACATGTCCCAATAAATTGTCCAAAATGGAATTAATTTTATAAACGAAGATACCTATCACAGCATTATTTATCATTTTTAAAAATAAAAAGACCCTAATATATGTCAAATAGGAAATGCTTAAGCATATGATGGCACATGTAACAGGTGAAATATTATGCGGCATGTTTATGGGCACAAGACATTTCTCATGAGATAATGAGAACAAGAAAGAAACTATTTCTCCATGCACAGGAAAAGATCAGAAGTAAATATAATGATCTGTTGCATGTGGTTGTCTTTGGATGATGGGATTAGAGGGGAATTTTACTTGTGTCTGTTTCTGAGTGGACAGAGATCTAGGACTTTTCCTCAGTAAGAATCACTCATTCTTCTCGATGCCCCAAGGGCCCAGCCCAGGGCTTGGGGCCAAAAGACATGAGTAGTGTTTGTCTATTGGGAGATTATATGGTTAAGGCTCCGGCCAGGTTGGGCTTCCTCCAAGCTCCTCAGCTAAGATGCCAATCACTTAAGAAACTATTTCCAACTAAAGAAAACTTACTTGGTAAGTAAATCTGGGTTTTGGATTTTCTGAACAGTGTCTGAAAAGGTGACCCTGGAGCCCCTCAGAGCAGCTTTATTCACTGGATAAAGCTGACAGACACTCTTTTCTGTCCACTGGGACTTTGCGTTTTTCAAGGCTAGATGAGAAACCAAACTGCCACCTCAAGAAGCTCGTTGAACATTAATTGACAAATACACTTTCAGAGCATGTCATATGCTTCTGTGGGCACTTGAAGGAAAATGTCAAGGAAAATCTCAAGGCCCTTGCCCTTAATCCTTAATCAAGGATTCAAGCAGTAACTTTTAATGCACAGACGTGTATTGACACCTAATGAGTATCTACTCCTGCCCTGGGCCCCGAGGCACAGAACTGTCAGACACAGCAGAATTTCGGTTCCCAGCTGTCCTGGAACCAGGACATAAACTTGTGCAAAGGGGAACTAACAAGACATTTAGCCCCAATTACCTTGGAGTCCAGTTATAAGCCCCAGCTCCATGGAGCACCCTGGGAAAATGAAGAATTAGGCTGAGACATTGCCTCAGTAGCTTTCACCAGGATCAGTCGTGAGACTGCCTCAACACTCCTATCTGTTTCCTTACTAATGAGGCTCCAGGGAGGTTCTGCTTCCTCTGTCTGTCAGGTTCCTTGACTCAGATCTGAATTGATCACTAGGGAAGATCTCTGCCGTCCGCTTAAACCCACTCAGTGAGTAAAAGTTTGGATTATTCAGAAGGTCTCTCAGAAAACCTGTTCCCCATCCCAGACATGGGTCTTCATGGGAGAGGGGAAATAATGAGTGGGGAGGAGGGCAGTTGCTGTTGTTGTGATATTTATTTTCTTGGTGCATAGTTGAGTAAATCATATGCCTTAGTTTTTGACAACTTATCAGCACTATTCCTTGCAAGACATCTTCCTAGTTTTATTGTCTTTTATTAGCTTTAATCTCCGTTCCCTTCATCTCCCTCCACATAGGCAGCCCCTTCAAAATAGACATGTATGCTAGAAAATTGAATGTCTTTGTGTTTTATATACACACATAGTACTGTGCTATAGATCCCATTGTGTTTCTTTCTGCATTACCACTATAATTTTTATGGATACTCAACTTCCTATTTACATTTTCTCAACGCATTCTCTAAACACAGAGTAATTCTTTTAAAGTCTAAATTGAACCCTATCACTTTTCTTCTTAAAGCATTTCAAGAACTTCTTATTACAATTAGGAAAAATAAATTAAAATCAGCCTATGAGGTCTACTTTTCTCACTCCTACATATATCTTCAAATTCAACCAGTATCATTCTCTCTTTTGTTCCCCAAACTTCAGCCATACTGGCTTTCCTTCAGTTTGCTGAATGTACAAAGCTCTTTCATCTCAAAGCGTTTGACTCCGCCACCCATCCCTTGACCTCAGCCCTCGGAAGACTTTCTTTCTCAGCCTTCAAACCTCTCCTCCACAGTGCAAATTAGTACCACAATTTCAGAGAGACTTTCGCAATTATTAGTCATCTTGGGTCCGGTTCCCTGGGAGCAGAGGGACTAGTGAGAATTGGAGAAGTGGTTATTGAAGGAGTTACCTCTGAAGAAGAAGGTGGAGGTAAGTGGAGATGTGGACTCAGCACATTACATTCAGCCTGGTCTCGAGAGGAGATCTGGAACACAAATGGTACCCATGGAGTCAGTCTCATTTGGAGGTAAGGAGCCAGTCTTGTCTACCCAGTGTCAGTCAGTTATTGGCCACTAGCTGTCCCCCTATATCCCAGGGCAATGGAGGGGGCAGTACCTAACCTCCATGCCTAGGAAAAGGGCAGGTATGAGCCATTAACAGTCAACATTCATAGCAGCTGGGAAGTGGGTATGGGAGAACCAGCCAGTGAAATAGCACCCACTAGTAAAGTGTAAGGTGTGCGTGGCCTGCCTCCCAGAAATTCCTTCTTAGCAGTATGCTCTAAAGAAACCTCATTTATGTGCCCAAAAAGAAGTGTACAAGAAAGTTCATTTCAGCATTGTTTATAATTGCGAAAAAGTACAAATAACCTAAATGCCTTTCAATAGCAGCATAAGCAAATTATACCATATACTTATTATAGCAGTTAAAATAATGGACTTGAGTATGTGTATCAACATAGAAAAAGCTCAAAACATGATTTGAGTAAAAAGGCAGGCTTCAGCGCACGTGCTGGATGATGTCATTAAATGGAAATTTAAAATATACAAAATAGTGATAAATATTTTTGTGGATGCACAACTTTCAAGAAAAATTATAAAAACACACATAAGAATGACAAACACAAAGTCAATGATAGTAACTACCTCTGAGGAAGGAAAAACTGGGATGGAATTAGTTCAAAAGTTCTTTCAACTATAACTTAATGTTCTATTTAAATACATACACATATGAGGTCTGTCAGGAATGTCTAGCCATTTTTAATATAATGAGAATGGTTTGTGTGACATCAATGTAACCTGGCAGCCAGGAAGAGTAAACTGGAATGCACATGTGTGAACAATGACGACTTCACTGTACTAGTCATTGGAGGTGTTAGACACCATTGAGTGAGCATGTGTACTGTGTGGCCATTGCATTAAAAATGACTGAGCAAGTAGAGCAATGAATCTGCATCAAATTTAGCATTAAGTTTGAACATTCCTCTGCAGAAACTATTTCAATGATTCAGAAGGCCGCAGCTTGAGAAACTAGATTGGCAGCTTCATCAAGACAACATGCCTGCTTATGCATCATATCTACTGAAGTGTTTTTTGGCAAAACATCAAATCACCCAGGTGACTCAGCCCCACAGCAGCCCAGATTTGGCACCCTGTGACTTCTGGCTTTTCTCAAAACTGAAATCATCTTTGAAAGGGAAGAGATTTCAGACCATCAGTGAGATTCAAGAAAATATAATGGGGCAGCTGTTGGCAATTGGGAGAACTGTGTGAGGTCCCAAACTGCCTACTTTGAAGGGGACTTGTCATGGGGATTTCGTCCCAGCCGAAACCCGTGGGTGACCGCAACTCGATGCGTGAAAGAATCTCATACCGAGACATGTGGGGAAAGAGAGACCGGGGCCAAGGGACCAATTCCTCCATCTCAGGAAAAGGCCTCATGGGTCGCTTAGCTGGGGTTTTTATTAGAGGCATTAGGACACACTTACATTGTATTGATTATTCATGGGATTAAGCAGAACAGGGATAGTTTTACTCATTAGCAGGGCATTAGGATGTAAATTCAGGTCTGGTGGCAGACAGGACCAGGGTAATATTTTAAACAGGGCTCAGCAAGCCAGAATTTCTTAAGATACATTTTTGCCAAATTCCTATTAGAGAATTCCCATTCCACAGACATGATCCACACTTGCCTACACAGGAATTACACGGAGCTGCGCTCGAAATGCATAAATTCTCACGACTACGTGTTAACACGTGTGTGGAAAACGCTGCTACATCTCCCCCTTTTTTCTTATGAAATTCTTTTCTACAGGCATGGATTATGCCAGCCCACACGGGAGTGATTTTTCTTCACGTGGAGCTGCGCTCTGACACGTGTGATTTTTTGGGGCTATGATTTTTCATGCGTGTGAAAAGAATTTTTATATCTCCCCTTGTTTTTCTTACGAGAATTTAGAAGCTGGATTGACTTAATAAAGTTTTCTACTTGCTGGTCCCTTTTATAATCTTGGGAGAATAAATTACATATGTAGTGAAGCATATAGATTATAAACATAATTAGTAAACAACCAGTGGCTATGAAGACCCATATTTTCAGATTAAAATTATCAAATCAAGTCTGGGGATTTAGCCAGCTGAAATGCTCACGGAGGCCTTCAAATATTTTCTGTTCAGACAGGCATTGGATGTTCTGAAATTGTTCATGTAATTTTAATTGCAGTCTATTAATCTATCCTTTTAGATTAGTAGCAAGGATATTTGATGTGTAGCTTGAAGAATCCTGGATTAGTAGATTCCCTTTTGATGATGAGAAATTAGGTTGCTGCTAGGGAAGTCTTTCTTCTGTCACTTGGCTTTGTTTTTCTTGTCCACAGCAGTTTTGGAGATTTTTCTGTGGAAAAAACAGAAACAGACCCTTCTCTTCCTAGCTAAGGTGTGGGCCTAAGTAGTTGAATTGTATGGGGTGATTGCTTGGGCTAATATTGCGAATCAAAAAATTTTTAAATTGTAAAAGAGTCGTGTTTAAATCTTTGGGGAAGATATTCTGACTTTCTCCCTCTTTTTTCTTATATTAAATAGGGTTTAAAGTTTGTAGTCACGTGTTATGAAACAGTCCTTTTTGTCTGGCTGGTAAGTGTTGTTACCTGACCCAAAGTAGGGGTCCTAGTGATGTGAGGGGATTTGGCGATGTGGCGATTTTGGAGTTTCTTTTTTCCTTCAGCCGGGAGAACGGAGACAGGCTGCCAGTAGCTTCCTGGGGCAGCCAGGGGGCTAAGCATCTTGGAGTGGTGGGGGTCTTGTGTATTCTGTGGAAAAAACACAGAGATACCCTTTCTCCCCAAAATTAAACCTACACCTGGCCTTTTTTACTGTAAAGTTTAAGTTTATATTAAAAAATTATAAATCCTGGATTCCCACAGTTCATTTAGAAAACACCTCCAAGTTATGGCTTTCGCAGCAGGTTTAACAGATTAAACATTAAGTGTTCTAGCTTCCTCCATTTCAAGTATCAAAGAAAAATGAGGCTCAAAATCTTTGTAGGTTGTAGCTGAAAATGCAAAGCTTTAGAAAACAGTTAAATGTGTTTTGAAATAACAAACTGAAACCAGATTCTTGAGTGTTTATCTGTCTTGGGCTGATAAGTACGGGGACTTCAAAACAATTTGATTAAACATGAATATTTGCTCAAAAGTGATAATGCACATTTGCCTATAAATATATTTTGGAGAGATATCAATCTTGATGTTTAAAACTTTTTCATTATTTTTATAACGTGAGGCCTCTTTTTATTCTTTGAGGCAAAAAATTTTTACTGTTATTTCTGATATGGTTGTTTAAGAATTTCTGATGGAAGATTAAAAGCAGACTTGACAATTAGAATTTTTGCTGACTTTTTAGTGAGGGGGGGTCTGTGGAAGAACTGGCCAGACCCCCATAGTCTCTGTGAATTGTTTTTAGGACCTGACATATTCCTCTGGTGAAATACCTACTTGCCAAGGGCCTTTTGTGACTATAATTAGCCAATTTTTTTATGGGGAGGTAGCCAGTCTCCCCAATAACTGAGTTAAAAATTGGTGTTATGTTTTCCGCAAAAAATGGCTAGGTTTTTCCGGAAGACTGTACACCTATATTTCATTTTTATAATAAAAAAGGTCATGGCTTTGGCACAAGGAGGAATTAGATTGGAATCCAAAACAATTACAATTTTTAAAACTATATGTTAGATTATGAACCACTTAAAAATAAACAGTAACATATATTCTTCAAATTATTTAAGGTTACGATTTTTTGGGGTCAAATGCAGAGATTAGGGTGAATTCTGAGAGATGGGGGAAGCCTGATTGGTTTTATTTGAAGCATTTTTAAGGATTTAATTGCTGTTTCTGTTTACTAGGTCAGGCGGTAACAGCAGCTTTTTAACTCTGGCCTCCTTTTCGGAGTCTCCAGGGAGATAGACCTGATGCTGTGGGGGGGGGGGCGGGGGGGGGCAGACTGCTTTCCCAAGCACGTGCTAGGCTAATGTGCTCTGCCCCCACTGCTGCGCAGCAGAGCCGCTTCCTGCTAGCTATTTTTCTTTTGTTAAGAGATGGAAAAGAAATCAGGCCCTCTCTCCCCACCCCACGTGCTGCAGACCGGGGACAGAGAGAGAGAGCCCCAGGGGCCCAGTTAGGGCCAATCGCTGGGAGAAAACTGGCTAGGGAGACAGAGAAATGAATTTTTTAAGCTAAGGATTTTTTAAGTTACTGTTTCTATTTTCTTGATGGGACTTCTTAAGTTGCCGCTCTCTCTGCTTCTCCTCTATCTTGCGCCAGCATGGTTTTTCTCTGTCTCCGGGAGGAGAGAGGAGCCGGGGCTCTGGCTGGCAAGCGGCAGATTAGCTGGGTTGGAAATTCCAAGCCTCCCTTACTAAGCATATGCTGAACGATCCCAACCAAGGACAAAGTTTTTCCTTTGCAAGCCCCACGCGGCCCAACCTCTCAAGCCGCGCTTTCTCCGCTCGCTGTTTTCTTTCTTTCTTTGCTGTTCTTTCTACCCCTCCTCCACCCTGCGGCGCACGCGCGCCCCAGCGTTTCCCGCCACCGTGGAGAGGTCTGTTCCTCGGGGGGCATGCCACGGCATCTCCCTCCACCCTCGGGAGCCTATTTTTTCCCCTGCCTTGCGCCGCACGCGGCCTGGGGTGGCCGCGAGGCATTCTGCGCCCCACCCCTCGCTCCCATCGGGCTGGCTGGCGCCGAGTCCGAATTGTGCGCCCAGGGCAAGGCACGTCATGCATGGTCTTTCTCTGCCTCCGGGCGGAGGAGGGGCCAGGGCTTTTGCTGATAGACAACACAGATTCCGTTTCATAGAGTCTGTGTGGCGACGTTCTTTATTTATTATCGTGGCCAAAAATGTTTTTGTACTGATTCTCTCTTTCTTTCCCACCCTGGCACGACTCAGAGGGTCGCTGGAGCCCCTTCCACCGGGGCCGATAGCGCGCGTTTTCCATCCTACCTGAGGGCGGGGAGTTTTTGGTCTGGCTCGGAGCCTCAGATGCCCCACATTTGGGCTGCCATCTGTCGTGGGGATTTCGTCCCAGCCTAAACCCGTGGGTGGCTGCAACTCTATGTGTGAAAGAATCTCAGATCGAGACACGCGGGGAAAGAGAGACCGGGGCCATGGGACCAATTCCTCCATCTCAGGAAAAGGCCTCATGGATCACTTAGCCGGGGTTTTTATTAGAGGCATTAGGACATATTTACATTGTATTGATTATTCATGGGATTAAGCAGAACAGGGATAGTTTTACTCATTAGCAGGGCATTAGGATGTAAATTCAGGTCCGGTGGCAGACAGGACCAGGGTAATATTTTAAACAGGCCTCAGCAAGCCAGAATTTCTTAAGATACATTTTTGCCAAATTCCTATTAGAGAATTCCCATTCCACAGACATGATCCACACTTGCCTACACAGGAATTACATGGAGCTGTGCTCAAAATGCATAAATTCTAATGACTACGTGTTAACACATGTGTGGAAAACACTGCTACAGGGACTGAGGAATCATTGTCCTTTGTACAATGTTTCTTATTTCTTCTCCAATAAATGTCTCTATTTTTCATATTATATGGCTGAATACCTTCTGGACCTCGTATACAATGACAACATTTGCAGATTCAGTAGTAACACAAGTGATTATATTTTATTCTATGTACCAGTCTATGTATTTTTAATATTCACACTTTTAAAAATTATAGAAAATATTCTTGTGGTTATATGTACACCTAGACTGATGCTTCTTTTACTTCCCCCTTTGTTATCATTTTACTGATAAATGACAACAGAAGAAAGTACACAGAAGATCCATTTTCTTTTTTTAGGCTCCATCATAGCATTCTTGCAACATTTCATGATGTCACATGAATTTATTAGCTATGCTGTTAATATACAACACAATTAACATCACAGGAGAATGTTTTTGTCAGTGGAAAAATACTCATAAAAGGGCTAATGTAAGTCTTTGGAACCCCCTTATTCCAGCTGGGTTTTTTTTTTTTCTTTCCTGTCTATTTGGGCAAATATTTCCAATGGTCCATTTCCACCCAGTAATGCTGACTTGAAGAGCAGGGTTTATGCTCTTAAACTCTTAGGGGATATCTTTTGACTCAGAAGACCTGCCTTTTCCCATGTGTCCCAGCTATGCAAATGTTATTCAAAAAATGATCAATTCAAGCCTGAGAATGAGAGCCCTATGCTATAGGTCTTCTATGGTGATTCTCAATGCTCTTCGGTGTATTTCCTGCAAGGCAGTGTACAGGACGAAGCATCTACTTTTTACTAAATGCGATTACATGAGAAGGCTTGGCACAGAGCCTGCCACATGAGGCAGTGCTCAATTTCAGTGGAGCACTCAGACTTCAAATGATAATAAGGAGACCATATGCATGGTGAAAATGTTTTCTTGACCATGTCTTAGCTTGCTCTTGTGTGCCCGTGTCTAGAGAACTGTGGACCCCTGTGAGAGTGACGCTTCTTTTAAGATATCCACCAGCTTTTATTTGTCCATTCCCCCACGTAATGAGCACCTGACTTCATACAAACAACATTGTGAAGACCAGCTGCGCATGTCTCTCTATGGACCTTAAGACATTTTATGTGAAGTATATGCCCAGAAATGGAATTCTAATCAACAGGAGATAGATGATACTTTTATACATATAGGAAGAGAGATAGACAGAGAGATATAGATGAATGAATATATATATACACATATATATGTACATATAATTTTAAAAATTTGTAATCCTCAACCAAACATGAGATTCTTAAATTGATTTTAGACAGAGAGGAAGGGAGACAGAAAGAGAGAGAGAATCATCAATGTGAGAGAGAAACATCAATCAGTTGCCTCCTGCACACACCCTTACTGGGGTTCAAACCCAAAACCTTTAGTGTATGGATGGGATGATGCTCCAAACAACTGAGCCACCTGGCCAGGACCACATGTATATATAGTATTTATCCTAATATAGACCATCAGGAAAAAAACCGATTTGTACTTAGCAAAATTATATATATGTGCATTCAGATATACATATATTTAATTTTAATTTTGCTCAGTACTTGCAGATGGCCCTCCTGATTGCCTATACTCGTTCACAGTCTCATCACAGTACACGATGTTCCCATTTTCTCCACATTCCCACCAACACTCATTATCATCAGACTCTATTGGCATTCTGATTGGTGTAAGGAGCACCCATTACTTCTCTGACTACAGGTAAGAGTTAACATCTCTTCATAGCAGGCTAACAATTTGGGTTTCCTTTTATGAAATTCTCTTTTCATATATTTTACACATGTTTGTTCTGAGTTTTCTTCCTGTCTTCATTTGACAGATGTTTCTTACAAACTCTAGATATTAATCCCAACAAGAGATTTAAGATATAGCTTGTTAGTTTTAACATAAAGCTTCCATAGGCATCTGTGTACAGGTTTTTGAGTGAACATAAGTTTTATTTCTCTGGAATAAATGCCCATAAGAGTAACTGCTGGGTTGCACATTTAGTTTTATAAGAAATGACCAGACTATTTTCCAGAGTGGCTGTAATATTTTACGTTCCCACCAAAGTGTATGAGTGATAGAGTTTTTCCACATCCTCACCAGCATTTAGTGTTGTCAACAGTATTTTTTATTTCAGTTATTCTGACAAATGTGTAGTAGTATAACTCATTGTGGTTTAATTAACCTTTCCCTAATGGCTTACTATGTTGAACTTGTCAGGTGCGTATTTGACATTGGTATAGCCTTTTCAGTGAAATGTCTGTTTATTTCTTTTGTTTAAATCTCCAGAAAAACCATCAGGGCCTGGATATTCCTCATTAGATTGTCTTAATTGCAAATTCAATTTCTTTAAGAGGACTCTTCAGGTTATATCTTTCTTTTGAGTAAGGTTTTATAGTTTGTTTCTTTCAAGAAACTGGTTCTTTTCACCTGATTTGTTGGAAATATCCTTCTCCGTTTTCTTGGTCAGTGTGACTACAAATCTGTTTATTTTACCCGTCTTTTAATAGAATCAGTTTTTTAGTTTGTTAAAGGCCGTTTTGCAGTTCTTTCTTTTACTGGTTTCTGCCATTACCTTTTCCCTCCTTCTTTCTTTACGGGTACTCTGGGTCTGACTAATTTATAATTTGGATACTTAGATCTTTCTTCCAACTGTAGTTCTTTCCTTATTATTATTTCCTTTTTAAAACTAAATCTCTCTCATTTTTTTTACTGCTTTTGATTTGCAGCTTTTCTTTATTTTTTTAATTGTAAGTATTCCATAATTTCACTTGTGATTTCTTTTTGAACACAAGGTTTGTGTAGTATACATTTCACTTCATATTTAGTAATATCTTCTTAAATTTTCAAATATTTGGTCATTTGAAAGCTATCCTTTTATTATCAACTTCTTACCTTAGTGCATGATGGCTAGAGAACATATTTGTACTATGCATTATCTGTTGTCTCAATGGAGAACAAACATGTATTTCTTTTTTAGAATTTATTGAGACTTCCTATGTGGCTTAGTACATGCTAGCACTTCATTTTGCTTGAAAGGCTGGGTGTTCTCTGCTAGGTACTGACATAATGTGTATAACAAAGCAAACAATAACTTCCATTGGCCGAATTTTCTTCTGATGTTTTCTTATGGTTTACCGTTGCTCATTTAGTAGTTCCTTTTCTTGAGGGTGGTTTAGTCTACCCACTTTATTTTGCAAGCCAGGATGCCTTCTCTTAACATAAAGCACATGCATTGACATTTACCCCATGGATTTCTTAAACATATCTCTGTTTTCCCCGAGCAGGACAAGTTCTTTATCAAGGTCTCATGTCCCACCGTCCCAGACTCTCATCCACCTGACAATGCTGATGCTACCTAGTATTTTAGAATTTTATTTCAGACTTTTTATGCATTCTTTTAGTCAAGAGGAAACTTGCCTAACTTATCTTTCCCCCTACTATCATAACACTTGCATCATTGTCCTGATTGTGTTTGTCTTCTAACCTGAATACTTTCTTCAAGAGAGTATTCTAGGTAAATATTTCTCTGGAGAACGTATTTAGCTGTGTATAATTGAGAATAGTTTCATGATGAAGTCACATTTACATGACTCTTAGGCTGAACATTAATTTTTATATTTAAAGTTATTTTCTCTCCTGCTTTACACATATGATTTCATTGTCCTCTTACATCTAGTATGTTTGGAGAAATCGGAATTCAGTGTTTTTATTGCTCCTTTGTCAAGGATCCTCTCTCTTTCTCTGAAGCTTAAAATGTTCTCTTCACACTGTTGCTAAATTTCACTACGATGTGCTCAGACATTTTTTATAACTTTTTCAGGAAATTCATGTGCTCCTTCATTCTAAAGATGTTTCTACTACATTCCCTTTTTTAAAAATCTGTCAACATTACCTCTTTAAATGTTCTTTCCCTCTAATTTCTCTTTTTCTCAGAATTCTATTTGTATAAGGGGGCAATTATTAATATTATTAATATCCCTGTTTCTAATATTTTATAAGTATCCTTGTTTCCATTACATTTCCCATCTTATTTTACATTTGTAGAATTTTATTTGTACATGGAGGCAATTATTATTATTACTAATATCCCTGTGTATTACTTTTCACATCAGATTTTCTATATAATTACTCATCACAGTTTGCTGCCACCCACAAATTTACACCGACTGGTATTAAAGCTAATTCATTAATACTCAGAGATAGTCAAAGGCTATCTTAGTTTTTAGGCTTATAGCTAACCTGCTCCAATGTATATACAGTCTCACAAAACTCAAGGAGTATGAAAGAGAGGACGGTCATATTTGGTGAACATGGCAGAGCCGCTCTTGTCGTTTTCATTCACTCTAAGTGACCACCACACACTTTTTGACTTTTGGAGTTCATGGCTCATCACTGACAGGCCCGCCTCCAGGAGGGTGAAACAGTGGAGGTGGGCCTTTGGGGCAGCAACAGGCAATGACTAACCGCGTCCTAGCTTTGTGTGCATGTGGGCATTCAGAAACATATGTCCAGGTTTGCTCACACATTGTCCCCGTCTCACGAGCCCGGAGTCACCCGCTCTACAGCTGACAGTCTCCTCATGCCCTGGGATCGAGAACACTTTCCAGAACTTCTTCGGGAAGGACAGCACTGGCAGGAGTGTGCACACA
>PVJI01030991.1:0-13588 GCA_004026765.1 Micronycteris hirsuta
GTCAGTAGAGGTGGCCCTGGTCCAATACGACTGAAGTCCGTGTAAAAAGAGATTAGGCCACAGACACACACAGAGGGAAGACCCTGTGAGAACACGGAGAAAGGACAGGGGTCAGCCAAGGCTGCAGAAGGAACCGGCCCTTGCTGACACCTTGACCTCAGACTCCCAGCCTCAGAACTGGGAGAGATCGAGTTTCTGTCATTGAAGGCTCCCAGGCTGTGGGGCTTCACTGTGGCAGCCCTGGAAAACTAATTCAGCCCTTCTCCTCTTTCCACCAGTCCTAGGTGATCTTGTTCTTGCCTGGGAGGCGAGGGAGAGACACTGGAGGTGGGGTCCTCGTATGCAAAAGGGGACGTCAGGGAGGCAGAGACAGAGAGAGAGAGAGGCTTGCAGTGCAGGCACAGGTTGGAGTAATGGACGCAATTGCCAAGGGAGGAGGGTCCGCCAGCCAGGAAAGCAGGCGGCCTCCGGACGTTGGAAAAGACAAGGAAACAGACCCATCCTAGAACTTTCAGAAAGAATACAGCCCTGCTGATACCTTGATTTTAGCCCCACGAAACTGATTTGGACTCTGACCTCCAGGATAGGAAGATGACCGGTTTGCGTGGTTTTAAGCCTCTAAGTCTGTGGCAGCTTGTTGCAGGAGCAGCGACAGCCTCCTGCAGCCGGGGCCTGGGTAGGATGCCCAGCACCCACGCCAGTCCACCCTCATGCCACTTGGATCCACGTGCTTTGTGAAGAGGGCCGCTGCATTTGGGAAAAGCCACTGCAGGCATTCTGTTCATCTCTATTCCAACCAGAAAATGAAAGTGAATGGGACGAGCCACAGCTTCCACTGCTGCAGCCGAATCTAGTAACCTCAGCTAGTGCTCAACAGCTTCCTCCCCCTCCCTCCGTCTAAATTCCCTGCACCCTCAGCTGGGGTGTCTGCTGTTCCAAGCAGCCTACCCAGTGGGGCGACCCAGCGCCTCATCCCTGAGGGGTCTGGCACTGTGATCACTGTGCTTTCAGACGTTCAAGAGTGGCACTAATTTCTGCCATTTCACTGTGAGGCCATATTGCACTTTATAGATTACTTTGGTGGGCGAAGGATGTGAAGCAGAGTAGTTTTGGAGGCTCCCACTGTCCTTATCCACAGACAGAGCTTACTGAAACCTGATCTGCTCCGTGGTTTCCAAGTGCCAAGGGTTTATCAGGCATCATCTCTGAACCCTCACCACCACCCTACAATGTCGGTGCAAGCGTGCCCTCACTGCAGAAGAGGGACAGGAGGCACGAGGGGGTAAATAGCTAAAGTCCCTTCATCTAGGGAGTGGTGGAGGCTTCTGACCCCAGAGCCTTTGCCCTAAACCACAGTCCTAAATCGATGGTACAGCACTCCAGCCTCTGCGCGGGCCCGTCGTATGACCTCTCCTGTACTGATGGACACATAGTTTGTTTCATAGTCTCATCCTCACGTGCTCTGTTGGAGCTGGGAGTCCTCCTCTCAGGGGTCCTGGGCACCCTCAGGCGAGAGTCGGAAGAAGGGTGCTGAGCCTTGTACATTGACCTCAGGGACTTAAAATCCATGATTTTCAACAAGTTTTCCTGTATGCCCCACCTTTTCTCCTCTGTGCTCTGCCCCTCCTCCCACTTCTGGACACTCTCACCAAAACTTGGCCCTGAGGACTAGCTTGCCTCTCTCCTTGGGGGCTCTCCTACGGCACCCTGGCCAAGTCCCTTCAGCTCACTGAGTCTGTTTTCCCAGCTGCACCATGCAGGAGAAAAGGAGCTCACCCCTTACTGAGCAGATGGGACGATTCAAAGATGCATCTATGGAGTGATAATTTTTTTTCTTTGTGTGTATGTGTGTGTTTTTTAGGAATAAAAATTTGAAATAATAATTGAGCTTTCTCCTTTCCTTCTCCTGATCTAAATTTCCAGTCTTTACAGCCCTGGCTGGTGTAGATTGGTGGATTGAGCGCGGGCTGTGAACCAAAGGGTCGCTGGTTCAATTCCCAGTCGGGGCACATGCCTGGGTTGCAGGCCAGGTCACCAGTGGGGGCCACGTGAGAGGCAACCACACATTGATGTTTCTCTCCCTCTCTTTCTCCTTCCCTTCCCTTCTGTCTAAAAATAAATAAATAAAATCTTAAAAAAAAATTAAAACAAAAAATAAATAATAAATTTCCAGTCTTTCAGTTACTAGTTGAGTGATCTTAAGCAGCTCACTTAACCTCTCTGTGCCTCAGTTTCGTTGTCTGTAAAATGAGGATAATAAGATCCCCACTACTTCATACCTTATAATACAACCCCCACGACTTGGGCATAGTTAAGACATGTCAAGTGCTTCATTGAGTGGGTCCTGGCATAGACTAGGTGCTCGATAACATTGACCGCCATTGCTGATTTTTATTATTTATTCCTCTTGCCCCTTTCCCCATTCAAGCAGTAGTAGACTTTGCATGTTCATTCCTTCCCAAGAGAGATGGTGGAAACTAGGAATAACCTATGAGTGTCTTCCTGGCATCAATCTCCAAAAGCCTAATGTGATAAAAGGTTTGGGGTTTGGTCAAAATTGGGGGGAGAGGTAGGGGTAATTCTGAAGAACCACCCAGGTTCAGCACCCCCCTGAGATCCACTGAAGCCAGTGTTGTTCCTGCGTCACATCCGAGTCCTTCTCTGCCCGGTCCTGCTGCCCATACTCTCTTACAGGCGTTGAACCTGAAGGTGTGGAAGCATTTTGCAATTACCTCCCAGCATGCAAATCTCCATTTCGGAGACTGTTTCCCTGAAACTAATCTATTTAGAGGGTCCTCAGCTGACACGGACAGACCCGATTTCTAGTACAAACGCAGAGGCATGCTCAGTAAAGTATAATGAAATACTGTGCCCTACAGACGAGTTCGCAGAGAAGAAAATTCCCCCAATGCCAAAAGGAAGAGAGAAGTTAAAGCTGAGTGACAATAGTGAGCTGTTGTGGTTAGGGGTTTTGTCCCAAAAGTAGACTCTCTGTGGCAAGAGATGATATCCCCTGGGAACAGAAATGTGGCTCAGCTCTGTGGGACACAGAGGAAGGGGAACTAAGGCCTCCGTCCACGACATAAAGCTTGGAGTTGTAGTCCGTTCTGATTAAGAGTGTCTAGAAAAGCATTCTCTATTCTGGTGGGGGCAAAGGTCCCCCAAAGAAACCAAGACCTCAGACCTACTTCACATGTTAAGTAGAGTGAATATGGAGTCTCTACTTTACAGAAAGTGCAAGAACAAAGGTAAGCTCCTGGGGGCAGAGAATTTGTCTGTTTTATTCACCCTTTATTACTAGAACCCAGAACAGTGCCTAACACACAGTAGGTTCTCAAACAATATGGTGGAGTAAATGAATGTGATTTTGACTAATAGAATGTTACAGAAGTGGCATTACATGAATTCTAGGAACTAGGCCCGAGAAGGTCTAGTAGCTTTCACTTTTGCCTTCTTGGAGCGCTAAGTGGCCGTGTGAAGAAGTACAGCCATCTTGTGGGACAGAACAGGTGGACAAAGGCTCTGGAGGATGAGAGACATGAAAGGGAAGCCATAGCAGTTCCACCAGCCCCAGATGAGCTGCCCCTTCCTGTGGAGCTGAAATAAACCAACCCTGCCAAGCCCTTCCAGGCCAACTCGTGAGCTGCGAGCAAATAGAACACTTGTTTTACACCACTAAGTTTTGGGGTGGTTTATTATGCATCAGTAGGTAACCATAGACCTTGAAATTCCTTTTCAATAATCATACAGGTAAGCAGGCAGACAGACAAAGCGATTAATAGATAAACAGATAGATGGGTATTTGGATGGGTGGTTAGACTGGTTGGGATGAATGAACAAATGGGTAGATGGGGGCATGTGTGAATGGATGTGTGGGTGGGTGGATGGTGGGGGGGTGAAGACGGATGAGTGGATGGATAGTTGGATGGGTGGGTGGATGGATGGATGGATGAGTGGGTGGGTGGGTGCATATGTGGGTGTATGGTTGGGTGATGGGTGGATAGATGAAAGGATAAATAGATGTATGGACAGGCAGCGGATAAGTGGGTTGATGGGTGGATAGCTGGATGGCCAATTGGATGGATGGATGGCTGCATAGATTAAGAGTGATGGATAATGGATACACCCATATATTCTAAATCTAACTCTAATCTTACTAACAGCCTGTTTTGGCATAAAATAAACACTAACTCATATGATTTAGGCATTTATTGTATGATGTACCCTCAGCTTTAGGTTAAAATCTGTGTATCTAAGAAACAAGAAAAGAAAAACCGAGGGCTACTGTGTATTCCAGATTTATATTTAACTCAGATGAAGCAATAGGTTGTCATGTTACCATCACTGCGATGACAAGGAATGTCCTCTGAGAGCATCCTTAATTTCCCGGGAGGAAGCCAGGCGGATAAATCCTGTTCCATTGGCCCGTGTGTCTGTATCTGTACCTGTCCACACTGCTGCTTGGGAAGTCAAAGCCCTTCTTACCTTTCTTCTTCAGAAGTATCTCAGTTGTGTAGAACCCTTTACTTTTACTCATCAAGTTTCACGGAAGAAGAAAACCCCACCCTGTAGAGATTTTTATTGGAACGGCATTGAATCTGTAGATCAAATTGGAGGGTACAGATTCTTTATAACATTGAGCCTTCCAATCAATGAAAACGGTATTACTCTCTTTTCAGTGTTTCTCAATGTTTCATGTTTTTCTTCATAAATAATGTGAACCATCTTTAGATTTATTTCTAAGTGTTTTCCATGTATTGCTATGTTATACATAACACCTGCGGCTGGTAGAGACAATGCAATAGGCAGTTGTCATCCTCACAATGACACTGAAAACACATCTCTACACAGACAGTCTTCTCTTATTTCCAGCCTTGAAGTGACTGCTTTCATGTTTCACCATTAATGACGAGTCTGCTCTGGGATTTTTAGGTAGCTCTTGTCAGATTAAGGAAGTCCCCTCAGTCCTAATTTGCTGAGATTTTCAGAAGTCATGAATGTGTTGTGTATTATTAAATGTTATCTCTGTATCTTGTAAGAATACCACGTGATTTTTTTCCTCCTTTGGACGGATAATGTGGTGAATTATGTTCATCACTATTCAAATGTTAACTCGACTTTTATTCCTGGAATAAATGCAACTTGATCATGAGGTGTTTTTTAATACATTACCAGATTTAATTTACTGATGTTTTATATAGGATTTTTCATCTATGTTTCAGAGGGAGATTTTTCTGACTCACACTATTTATTTCTGGGTTTGGTATCAAGGCAATGCTGGCTTCATAAAAGGAACTGGGTGTGGGTGTTTTTTCCTACATTCTGAAATATTTTGTATATGGTTGGCCCTATTGGCTACCCGGGTATTTAGTAGAACTTACTGGTAAACACATCTAAATCAGGTGTCTTATTTGTGGGCAGGGTTTTTGTGGAGGAAGATTTCAAAGTTATTATTCGATTTCTTTAATGAGTTTTAAATTCTTCAGACTTTGTTTTCCCTTGATTTGGGTTTTTAAGTCTACATTTTTTTTAGAAATTTGGATATTTTATCTACATTTTCACAATTATGGGTGAATAGATGCCACATTGGTGAATAAAATCATTCTTCATGTATTCTTATTTCATCCTCCACAGGCTCCAAAATTATGTCCTCTTTTTCATTGTTAATATTTCTAATTTACACCTTTGTTTTATTTTTCTTTGATCAATGTCACCAGAAGTTTATCTTTTTTCTTCAAAATAGTCAAAAAACTAAACTTAACCTTCTCATTACGTGTTTGTTTTCTAAATTTTCTGCCCTTATTTTGACTATTTTCTTCCTTCTATTTTCTATGGCACTATTCTGTTATTCTTTTCTAAAACTCTGAATTCAATACCTAGCTCACTAATTTTCATTTAAGGCTCTCAATTTTCCTCTAAGTGTTACTCTGGTTTGAGGTCATAAGTTTGATATATAATGGTTTTCACTTCTGGGGATGAAAGCTTTGCATTCCTGTGTTCTGTTTTGTTAATGAATTTCATCTGCATTTTTCCTTTTCCATATTATAAGTTTTGCGCTTCACATGCCTGCTTATTACCTATTGGTGCCAATTAATAAAACGGCCACACTTATCTTTAAAAACGACAAAGCTTCCTAGTGGATGATTTTTTTTTTTAAAGAGGACTTTTGAAGGCATGGCTGGCTGGTGTAGCTCAGTGGATTGAGCACAGGCTGCAAACCAAAGGGTCACAGGTTCAATTCCCAGTCAGGGTATATGCCTGGGTTGTGGGCCAGGTCCCCAGTGGGGAGCATGCAAGAGGCAACCACACATTGATATTTATCTCCCTCTCTTTCTCCCTCCCTTCCTCTCTCTCTAAAAATAAATAAATTTCCCTGGCTGGTGTAGCTCAGTGAATTGAGCGCAGGCTGGGAACCAAGCGGGCCCGGTTCGATTCCCAGTCGGGGCACATGCCTAGGTTGCAAGCCAGGTCCCCGTGAGGGCCATGTGAGAGGCAACCATACATTGCTGTTTCTCTCTCTCTCTTTCTCCCTCCCTTCCCCTCTCTCTAAAAATAAATAAAAATAAAATCTTTAAAAAAATTTTAAAAAAATAAATAAAATAAAAATAAAAATAAATAAATTTTTTAAAAAAGAGGACTTCGCTCAAGATGGCAGCATAGGTAAACACAGCTCACCCCCTCACACAACCACATCAAATTTACAACTAAATTATAGAACAATCATCACTCAGAACTGGCAGAAATCTAGTTGAATGGAAATCTGATGACTACAAAGTTAAAGAATTAATGAAATAAATGAAATTAATAAAATCACATACATCCAGACTAGTAGGACGGGCAGAGACTTGAAATGGGCTGGTCCCACACCTATGCGCGGTGGATAAACATTTGGAGGAATATCTGGGGAGCGAGGAGCTCCAGCACCAGGGGAGCAGTGAAAGGCACCAGTGTCAAACGGGGAGGAACTGAAGTGGCTGGCCTCAAGGCAACAACTGGAAGACAGCTTCCTCCTGGACAGAAAGGTGGGCAGAGCCACAGAGCCAGCAGGTGGGTGCCATATCTGAGACTCCATCAACCTGGTGAACACTCTTCACCTGCCCTGGAGATCCCCTGAGGCTCCATCCCACCCAACTTATAGCTGTTAACAGTAACTTTTCCATATGAACGCTGGTCTTGGCTCATGCTTCACAACTTCCTAAATCCTTTCAAACAAGTAACAGCTGACCTCAGTGAGCTCCCAGCCCCCAACTCCCCATACTTCTTGCTAAGTGGCCCCAAAAAGGGCACTGGCAGCAACCAGCCTACATTCACAGCGTGGCTTCACTTGGGAATCTCCAAACCCAGCACAAGTAGCAGCCATCTCAGATTGCTTTATAGCTCAGAAGGGCAGCCCTGGGTAAATCACAGGAGGGAGATGACCTTGGCCTGAGACACCCCAGGGCCTGGGCACCCAGTGGACATCTACAAATCACATCAGAGCACCACCACCCGGCCCCTGCACAGGTGATCCTCCACAGAGGGTGGAGGTTTATGGTCAGTGAGCATAGCCAGTCCTTGCAACTGACATGCCTGGGTAAATCCCTCCCATTGATCTGCCAACAGCACCCAAGGCTCAACTACAAGAGGAGGGTATACTCAGCCCACATGGAAAGTGCACCTCAAGTACCCAGCTTGGGCGATAGGGGATACTGTGCCACTGGACCCTATAGGACACCTACTACATTAGGCCATGCTACCAAGACAGGGAGTGACAGCAGCTCTACCTAATACATAGAAACAAACACAGGAAGGCTGCCGAAATGAAGTAACAAATAAACATTGACCAAGCAAAAGAACACATCAAAACTCTAGAAAAAGAGCTAAACAAAATGGAGATAATAAGCACTCTGTTGGATGCAGAGTTCAAAACACTGTTTATAAGAATGTTTAAGGAACTTGCCGTATTTTTCGGACCATAAGACACACCTAGGTTTTAGAGGAGGAAAATAGGGAAAAAAAATTTTTTAAGCAAAAAAAGTGGTAAAATATTTAATAACATAAATAACATTCAGACTATAATTCAGCTACTTTGGACTATAAGATGCACCTGTATTTTCCTCCCAAATTTGGAGAAAAAAATTGCATCTCATAGTCCGAAAAATACAGTAGGTGAGGACCTCAACAGCATAAGAAAGATCCAGTCAGGAATAAAGAAGGGTCTTTATTTCAATAATAAAGAACAATTTATAGGGAAACGACAGTAAAATGAATGAAACTGAGAATCAAATCAATGATTTGGAACATAAGGAAGCAAAAAACAACCAATCAGAATAACAAGAAAAAAAAAGAATCCCCCAAAACAAGGAAAGTATTAGCAGCCTCTGGGACAATTTCAAGCATTCCAACATTTGCATCATAGGGGTGTCAGAAGGGGAAGAGAAAGAGCAAGAAATTGGAAATCTTTTTGAAAAAATAATGAAAGAAAACTTCCTTAGCTTGGTGAAGAAAATAGACATGGAAGTCCAGGAAGCACAGAGAGTCCCAAACAAGATGGATGCAAAGAGGCCCACTCCAAGACACATCATAATTAAAATGCTAAAAGATAAAGAGATAATCTTAAAAGCAGAAAGAAAAAGGCAGTTAGTTACCTACATGAGAGTACCAATAAGACTGTCAGCTGATTTCTCAAAAGAAACTTTGCAGGCTAGAAGGGATTGGCAAGAAATATTCAATATCATGAAAAGCAGGGACCTACAGCCAAGATTGCTCCACCCAGCAAAGATACCATTTAGAATTGAAGGGCAGATAAAGAGTTTCCCAGAAAAGAAAAAACTAAAGAAGTTCATCATCATCAAACTACTATTATATGAAATATTAAAGGAATTTATTTAAGAAAATGAAGATCAAAACTATAAATAATAAAATGGCAATAAATACATATCTATCAACAACTGAATCTAAAAAATAAACTAAGCAAACAAAGAAACAGAACAGAGACAGGATCGTGGATACAGAGAATGTTTGATGGTTACCAGATGGGAAGGGGTATCGGGGAGTGGGTGAAGAGGTGAGGGGATTAAGAAGTACAAACAGGTAGTTACAGAATAGCCATGGGGATGTAAGTACAGTACAGGAAATGCAGTAGCCAAAGAACTTATTCACGTGACCCATGGACATGAGCAATGGTGGGGGGATTGCCTGAGGGAGTGGGGGGTGCTGGGTGGAGGGGGCAAAGGGGGAAAAATTGGGACAACTGTAATAGCATAATCAATAAAATACAATTAAAAATAGAAATAAAGAGGAAAAGGAAGGAAGGAGAAAGGAAGAAAGATTGATTCTCCAAGCATTTTTAATATTAATTAATTTTTTAAATTTTGGTTAGTCATACATAACAAAATTTACCATTTCAACCATTTTTCAGTGCACAGCACTGGCATTAGGTGCATTCATGCTGTTGTGCAACCCTCACCACCATCCACCTCCAGAGCTTTCCCGTCTTCCCAAACTGAAACTCTGTCCCCATTAAACACCAGTTTCCCATCCCCAACCCCGACCTGACCCCGGGCTCCCACCATTCACTTCCTGTCTCTATGGATCTGACCCCTCTAGGGACCTCCTACGAGTGGACCCACACAGCATCTGTCCTTTTGTGCCTGGCGTATTTCACTGAGCATAATGTCTCTAAGGTTTGTCCATGTTGTAACTGGTCTCAGAAAATATCCTTCCTTTTAAAGGCTGAGTAATATTCCATTGTATGTACATGTCATCGTGTACTTATCCATTCATCTGTCAGTGAACACTTGAGTTGTTTCCACCTGCTGGCTGCTGGGAATAACTCTGCTCTGGACATTGACGTACAAATATCACTTTGAGTCCCTGCTTTTAATTCTTTTGGGTATAGGTCCAGAGGTGGAATTTCTGGATCATATAATAATTCTATTTTTTAATTTTTTGAGGACTCACCATGCTGTTTTCCATTGTAGCCACACCATTTTACATTCCTAAGAGCTCCCCAAGCCTTTTTTTGTGTGTATTTTGCAGTGGCTCTGTGCATGTTCTGTGTGTGTGGCCAGGAGATCAGGCTTGTTCATTATGTTATTGAAATCTGTATCTTTACTTTTTGTCTGCTTAATTTATCAGGCTCAAAGAGGCCCACTCCAAGACACATCATCATTAAAATGCTACAAGTTAAAGATAAAGAGAGAATCTTAAAAGCAGAAAGAAGAAGGCAGTTAGTCACCTATAGGAGAGTACCATAAGAATGTTAGCTTTCAAGGGGTGCTATCCCTTGAAATCCCTAAGCTATCAAGGGGTGCTTTATAAATCTCCATTTCTAGCCCTGGCTAGTGTAGCTCAGTGGATTAAGTGCAGGCTGCAAACCAAAGGGTCGCCGGTTCGATTCCCAGTCAGGGAACATGCCTGGGTTGTAGGCCAGGTCCCCAGTGGGGATCACGTGAGAGGCAACCACACATTGATGTTTCTCTCCCTTTCTCCCTCTCTTTCCTTCTGTCTAAAAATAAATAAAATCTTAAAAATAAATAAATAAATCCCCATCTTTGGTGGTGTAGTTATCTAATATAAGGTATTTTACATTCTTTTTTTGCCATTCCAGTTATTCAAATTCTGCACAGCATTTTATGCTCATAATATGTCTTACCATCTTCATGTTTGAGTAGTTCTGTCATTTGCGCTTCATTGATTGTGAGACTATGTTTGAAATACACATTTAGAATTGTTATATTTTCATGACAGAATTATCTCTAGTAATATTTGCTACATTAAAGTCTATGTTTTCTGATAATAACAAGGTTAAGCCAACTTTTTTTTTCTTTGGCTATTTGCATCCTTCATTTGGCAACTTGTTATATGGTTTATATTTAAGTGTGAACATATTGCTGGATTTTATTTTTCCTTATCCTCTCTGACAATATTTGTCTTTTCATTTGAGTATTTAGACCAAAGTAGTCTACAGTGTGAGACATCTCTGTAATCTAAAATTTCTAGCTGCCCCAATCAAAAGTTTTTTTTTATGGTAAAATTAACTTTTGCAATATATTTTATTAACAATATATCCAAAATGTTATCTCTTCAAAATTCAGTCAAAATAAAAATTTTAGTAAGATATCAGTTCAGACCATCCACATTTCAGGTACTCTATGGCGATGTAGGGCCTTTGCCACGGCATGGAACAGCATGGGTTTAGACCATCTGCGTTGATTTCAATGACTGATACGTATGGATTTATTCTTGTGCTTCCTAACTGTTTCTCCTTTTCCACATTTCTTTTTCTCTCCTTCCTTGCCTTGTTTTGGATTAGTTTTTTCTTATTCTAGTCTCTTCTCCTACTTAGTTCGGAAATGACCTCACTTTATGCCAATCCTTTTGGACACTTCCGGAGATGCTTTAGTTTATAAACTTAATCTATCAAAGGCTAACTCTGTACAGTCTTTTCCATTTCCAAAGCCTCCAGAACTGTCTTCCTGTATCCACTCTCGCCCCCTACAGGCCAGTTGTCAAAGCAAGATTTTGGTACACGTTTTTTTTAAACCTGTCATGTTTATGTAAGATCATATATTATCTTATGTTTGACCAAAGAAAATTTTAGAATCAAATATCTTTTCATGCTCTTCCAAAAATGAAAATTACTAATCAAAAGGAATGAAAACAACTCAAGTATCATGAAAAGCAAAAAGTTTGAAAGGACTTGTTCAAACTTTTCGTTTGATTGAATTCATTTTATTTTTAGTTATTTTGGTTAAAACATCCTACATTTCTTTTTTTTATTGCGGTATGCTTGACAGGCAAGAACGCTGTCCATAACAGCATAGGGAATAGTCAATAATATCATAATCACTATGTATGTTGCAAAGTGGGCACTAGAATTATTGGGGGACCACTTTTTAAATTATTTAAGTGTCTAACCACGGTGCTATACACCTAAAACTAATATAAAATAAAATGGAATGTCAACTGTAATTTTAAATTTAAAAAACTGAATGTATTCAATGTATATATCTCAATGAGTTTGAAGATAAGCAAAGACCTGTAAAACCATCATTATAATCAATGCTATGAGTTTGTCCATCACCACTAAAATTTTCCTTCTTCCTTCCTTTTTGTGTGTAATAAGAACATTTAACCTAAGACTGGCCCTCTTAAAAAATTTAAGTATACAGGGGACTTCCGCCAAGATGGCGGCATAGGTGGACGCACTTCGCCACCGCGCACAACCAGAGAGTTTAAACAACGAACGCAATAGCGAAAAATAAACAACCAGAACGTACAGATACAAACTGAAGGGAAGTCTGACACCCAGGAAGTGGGAGAGGAAGTACATCCAGGCTGGTAAGCAGGGCAGAACCAAGCGGAGGACCGGAGTGAGAGGCAGTTTGCCCGGAGGGACTCACGCCACTAGCGCCTAAACAAAACACAACCTGGAACAACGGGTGAACCCCACAGGCCTGCGGCGCATCCAGAGAGGCCAGTGGGAACCAGCAGGGCCGAGACTGGCGGAAAACGCGGTGGGGAACTAGGGAGCAGAGGGAGATAGGGAGCCGGCGGTGATTGGCAGTCGCCATTGCTCCCTCCCAGGCCCTGCCCCCAGAGGAAATGTCACAAAAAAGCGACCCAGGTTGCCGGGCACTGTCAAACACCTAAGAATCCGACAAGTGCACCGAGATAAAAAGAATGAAAATGGCCAAAATGAAAGACCAGAACAAATTACAACTAACAGATGACGACATAGTCAACCTATCAGTTGCTCAGTTTAAAACACTGGTAATCAAAATGAAACCAAACTGGAAGAAAGGTGGATGCAAATAAACGAACAAATGAAGAATACGATAAAGATAATGAGGGATGATCTACAGGGAACCAATAGGGAAAAAAAAGGAAGCTGGGACTCAAACCAATAGTGTAGACCAGAAGGAAGAAACAAGAATTCAAAAAAATGAGGAGGGACTTAGGAACCTCAGAGACATTTGTAAACGACCCAACATCCGGATCATAGGGCTGCCAGAAGGACAAGAGGAAGACCAAGAAATTGAACGTATTTTTGAACAGATAATGAAGGAGAACTTCCCAGATCTGGCAAAGGAAATAGGCTTCCTGGAAGTCCAAGAAGCTCAGAGAACCCCCAAGAAGTGGGACCCAAAGAGGAACACACCAAGGCACATCATAATTACATTACCCAAGATCAAGAATAAGGAAAGAATCTTGCAAGCGGCAAGAGAAAAGGAGACAGTTACCTACAAAGGAATTCCTGTAAGACTGTCAGTGGATTTCTCAAAGGAGGTCTTCCAAGCAAGAAGGGGCTGGAGAGAAATATTTCAAATCATGAAAA
The DNA here is from genome assembly GCA_004026765.1 of Micronycteris hirsuta. NCBI lineage: Eukaryota > Metazoa > Chordata > Mammalia > Chiroptera > Phyllostomidae > Micronycteris > Micronycteris hirsuta. The sequence goes on from PVJI01030991.1 coordinate 13,322, forward strand.
GCAAGGACCTACAACCAAGAATAATCTATCCAGCAAAACTTTCATTTAGAATGGAAGGGCAGATAAAGTGCTTCTCAGATAAGGTCAAGTTCAAGGAGTACATCATCATGCAGTCTCTACTATATGAAATGTTAAAAGGTTTTATATAAGGACTCAGGAGTGAAGACACCGAGGCTAGATCAGCTACCGGGGAACTCGGATCAGCCACAGCCAAGACGCTTGTGAGGTAAGCAAGCAAAATACAACCAGAGAAACAAATTATAACCA
>PVJI01030992.1:0-13575 GCA_004026765.1 Micronycteris hirsuta
GAAGGGGATAATGGGGACAAGGGTATTCAGGAACTGCTATAAAGGACACATGGACAAAACCAAGGGGGAGGGTGGAAGCAAGGGAGGGAGGTGGGTTTGCCTGGGGCTGGGGTTGGGGGTAAATGCAGACAACTGTAAGTGAACAACAAATAATTAAAAAAAACAAAAAAAACAAAAAAAAAAAGAAATGTACACAGAGAATGTTAGAAACACAAGACACAGAGAAAGAACATTTAGAGAAGAACAGTAGCAATCTTCAAAGCCCAGTCCATGAGGTTGGGAGGTACAAACAAAGAAAGTCAGTAATCAAAGAGAAGCAGCTAAAGGCAGAAGAATGCCTTAATGTCACTGAACAACTCAGGCTTGCAAGGGTTGTTTTATCTGATGGGGAAAAATAAATCAATTCTTTGGTACATTTCCAGTTCCTTGAGCCCTAGGCATAAATGTTAATCAATTAACTAACATTGTACTTCTGAGAGGCCTCTCTTCCCCTGAAGCCCTATTGTGCTCAGTAAGAATGACCTTTGTTGACATTTTGGCTCAGAATGTAAATGTGTCACACTTCTCTGAGTTCAGTGTGGCTCCTCTGCATTTTAGGATCCTGAGTCTGAAGAAAATGTACCAGAAATGAAAATTAGCCCTGGCTGGTGTGGCTCAGTGGATTGAGTGCTGGTCTACGAACCAAAGGGTCACCAGTTTGATTCCCAGTCAGGGCACATGCCTGGGTTGCAGGCCAGGTCCCCAGTAGGGGGCGCACGAAAGGCAACCACACATGGATGTTTCTCTCCCTCTCTTTCTCTTTCCCTTCCCCTCTCTCTGAAAATAAATCAATAAAATCTTTTCTGAAAGAAATGAAAATTAACTATGAGGCATTTTTAATTAAAATGTTGTTGATGAATCTTCAAAAAGCTTGAGGCTTTTGTGTTCCTTTGATTACATTTCCTCACAGGAACTGGATGGGTGGCAACACTACTGAACTTGGAATCCTGCTCTGCATTCTCCCTTTAGCTGGGATGGGGGGAGGCCCATCTCTGAACCTTTGTTTCCTCATCTGCAAAACAAGGAACTGAGTTCACCTCTTGACTTCCCTCTAAAGGTTGTTGATGATTCCAATGGTTGTGAGAGGACTTTGTTCATGGGAAGCCCCATACATGTGAGGAAGTAGAGTTGTGAGGCTGATAATTACCAATACATTCACCCAGATAAAACATGGGAGCAGAAAGAGTACTATTTGGAATAAATATGAGAATTTTTGTGTGGTTTGAGGCTAATGTGTTGTGACCTGCATGTTTTCAATGGAACTGCAACCATCTCTGAAAATATTCTGGAGGTCAGTGGATAAATATGCTTTGGTGAACAAACATTTTCTTCCCACCCAATCTCTAGGCCTGGAGCTAAAGTAAAAGCCAAAGCAAACAGGACATAGTCTGCATATTGATTTACCTGAGGCTGGTCCAGATGTCTGGAATCTGTCTCATTTTTTAGTTACTTTCTCCACATCAGCCCCCTCCCCTCCATTTTAATCAACATCAAGAGATCTAGAAAGCAGCAAACCAGAGTTTGGGCCCTGTTCAGCTTGGGTTTACATTGTGCATCTGGGCAAGATTAAAAAGAATTTGTTTTGTTATTTTTTGGCCTGTCTGACAAATAAACTAAACAGCTTAGTTAGTGTGGGGGGTGACAGAGAGGCACTGATAGCCTAGATAATACGTAAACAGTGAGAATTAAAGTCCAAAGTACTCTGCCTGGCACACAAAGGATGTTACAATCTTGATTCAGGTCCCACTCCCTCCTCCACCCCTTATCCTTTCTCTGAAAATGCCATATCCTCTCCCCAAATCAGTGTCTTAATACTTGCTGGTACCTTGGTCTGAAACCATTTCTCCTTTTCCTCCTTCTCTGACAAGTAAATTAACTTATATCCTTGGTGACCCAGCAATTTCAATATGACTATCAATGCTCCAGTAACATTGGGTCATAATTATCATATATTTGCCTGTACTGAGAGAGAGACTAGGAGCACCCTCTAAGTCAGCATCTATTCATCTCCAGGTCATAACCCTATCTATAGCACAGAGTAGTCAATTGGCATTTGTGAAAAGAAAGAAGGGGAAAGAGAGAGGGTATAAAAGAGGAGGGAGGAAGGAAAGCTGCCTAGAAAGAACCCAGAATTCCAAGTCAAGTGATAAGGTTTGAATTCCAATAGCCACTTTGTAACTGAGTGATATAGAACAAATTACCTTTTCAAGCCTCAGTTTCCTTATCTGTAATATGGAGCTAATTATCTCTAGTCCTTTCTGCTTCATTCACTTACTCCACCATGGAATAAGGAAGGGAGAGAAAAGAGGAGGTAGAGGTGAAAAAAAAATGCAGAGAGACATAAAAAAAAACTACCATTTGTGAGGAAGGGGATCAGTTTAAGTTTGTGGTTTAGTGTACCCCTGGTGTAGGAAGAACAATGACCACTAGAGGACAGTGTTACAGCAGGGAAAACTTCCCCTGTAACAGGAAACAGCCACAACTGCATGGGCAAAGTCACATAGGAGACGGGACTGCTGGAAGCTCAGTCAGAACTTAGTTTCCTGTTAAGTTTGGTACATCATATCCCAAGTGATTGACACTATATATATGCATCACAACTGCCTAGTGTTCACAGCTGGAAAGAATGATTCATTATTTATTTGTTAGAAATAAGGCCACTCTTTATGAGACTGTTGGTTTCTATTGCTAAATTACAATGAGTCTGAGTTCTCACAAACATTCTTGAATGTCACCTTTCTAGCATCTCCCAGCAGGGTCCAGGATCTGTCTTCCTGTCTCTGACGCTGTCCCACGTCATTGCCCAAACACTCAGTCCCTCCTGAGCACCACTCCCATAATTCTTCCATAAAGCACACTTTGATTTACAGTACTTACCTGCTCAGAAATCACCAGTAACCCTTCACTATCTACAGAAGAAAGTTAAAAGGCCTTAGGCTGGTACTTAAGGTTTACTATAATTTGCTCCCAAAGAACCTTTGCTTCTCATCCTTGCATCAACCTCCATGAAATGGCCATGCTGGACTGTTTTCCCAGTGTCTGAACATACCGCCTCCCTGCATAGCTCTATTGGCTTCACTTGGCTTCCTCCATTGGAATCTTCCACAAGATGAAACTCACTAATCTTTAATGGCACGGTTACATAACACTTTTCCCATAGAAGCTTCCCTAATTCCACAAGCCAAAAGTTACTAGAAGCTAGAGACTTCTCTGTGATTTATATAAACTTTTCACTTATATTAGATTTGCATTACTCATTATCTTATTCATTTATTCTTTTGCTTAAAATGTATTGGTTGAACCTAATCAACAAAACAAACAAGCAAGCAAAATACAACCAGAGACACTGAAATAAAGAACAAACTAACAGTAACCAGAGGGGAGGGGTGACAAATAATGGGGTAAAATAGGGGAAGGGCCATCAAGGAACATGTATAAAGGACACATACACAAAGCCAAAGGAGGGTAGAATTGAGGGTGGGGCGGGGGAAAGTAGTGGCAGGAAAACGGAGACAACTGTACCTGAACAACAATAAAGAAATTTTTTGGTTGAGCATTTATTATGTGCCAGATACCATGTAAAAAGCTCAGAAATCACCAAGGATTTATCGTGCTCCACCAGGAACTAAGTGTCCACATGTAGAATGGCAGACATATCATACCACATTAGTTGTGTACATGTTGTGTGATGATAGAGGTATAGGCTTACACAAAAGGACAGAGAAAGCTAGGTTAGAGCAAGCCTGGAATGCCAGACAAAAGAGCTAAGATATGAAGACAGTGTTTCTTTGGATTAATGTTCTTTAAATATTTAGTATGCCAACATGTATTTGGTGAATCACTCAATCCAATGTAAAAATGGGTCATTTGAAAGAATTTCTGAATTGGAGAGAGAGGGCTGAGGATTTGTGCATTAGGCCAAGGATTCCAGATGAGCTGAGAAGGAAAATTTACAGTAAACATTCATTTCTCCTTCTACATGTGAAATTGTTTGGGAGCAAGAATTATGCCTTATCCAATTATGCCTCATAGCACCTGCAATAGGTTGTTTATTATTGGAAGTTTTTGCATTTGTAGTGTTCCAGTGTTGGAAGGGACCTTATGGAGTATCTAGCCCTTGCTCTACAAATGAGGAAAAGGAAACTAAGAAATGAAGTGATTTGGTCAGAGTCATCCAGCTTATTAGTGTAAAAGTTAATTCTGGGAACTCAAAGTTCAATGTTCTTTTAAGTCCTCTACATCTGATATTTCAAAACATTCAACAGTCCTCATTGCAGCTGAGTAAAGAGCTGACATATATATCCAGCATGCTGGTTTCAGAAATACCACTAAGAAAGATCCATATCTCATTGTATACATGGGGAGACTGAGATCCATGGAGGAAAAGTGACTGGCTCAAGATCACAGATCTTGTGCCATATCTGGGGCCAGAACTCATTAGATACTTGATACTTGTTGAGTGTAATTGAACAAATTCCCTGTAATCAAGGCATCATGTCTTATATCAGCTAGCAAGTGATTACCCTTCATTTTAGAGAATAAACAGGCCCCCAACTGACATCATTTGTCATTTTGTCTTAATCTCGAACATGTATACTTTTGTAAAAGTCTTCTCATAGTCTGGAACATTTGCCTTAGCAACAAGCATAATAACCAATGAGCTGCTCTAAGACATCTAAACAATGTGTAACTACCCAGAGCAAATTTTCCTCCCTCCCTCTGTTTGGCTCTTCTCCTTCTTCCCTACTACTGCCAAAGGGAAAAAGAAAAGAAAAGAAAACATATATAATAATTTCCAGACAGTGGTTTTTTTTTGTGGAAGTTGAAAGGCTGTTTTTCACAAGTTATGGGATCAGAGAGCATTGAGGCTGAGCTGGGCAGAGGGAGAGTAGCTAGGCACCAGGACCTACCAGGACTGGATATTCAGACGATGGGTTGGAGTAGAAATAGAACTGTTTAAAAGGACAGGATTTGGGGCACCAGGTGCTATACAATTTCCAGGAACTAAAGATACATTTTTTGTTTTTTAAGGAAATCTGAACCAAATTCTCATCACAGTTTGACACAAGCACCAGAGGCTGAGTTATTCTAGCCAAGGTGATAAAACCTCTTTTTGGTCTCTAAAAGTAAATAAAATGTGAGCAAGATTTGTAAGCAGGGTCCTTCTTATATGGTTGATATGGTAGCTCTGAAATCACACAGAGTTCAACTCATAAGGGACCTTGGAAATCAGTTGTCCTGTCCCATTTTATAGGCACGAATGAGGGTCAGAGTGGTAACAAGATGTACGCAGTCTGCTACTATTGTGTTGCAGAGAAGGTGATAACACCAAATGCTATTTAATATTCTTGTTTTGCCCTAAACCTTCTGGGTAGGGAGACATTTGTGGGTCTGGAAATACCTTTCCTGTTTTCTCCATCCTCTTACAGATTTCCGTATTTGTCTGGTACAGATGATTGTCTTGGTGATTTTCTGGACTTCTCTCATGATGCACATGTATACACATGCACACAAATATATGTGTGGTGATCTGAAGGACAGTCTCCAGGGTAATTTTTTAAAGATTTTATTTATTTTTTAGAGAGAGTAAGGGAGGGAAAAAGAGAGAGACAGAAACATCAATGTGTGATTGCCTCTCATACACCACCTACTGGGGACCTGGCCCACAAGCCAGGCAGGTGCCCTGACTGGGAATAGAACCAGTGACCCCTTGCTTTGCAGGCCAACACTCAGTCCACCGAGCCACATCAGCCAGGTGCTCCAGGGTAATTAAAAAAAATAAAACTATATCCTATGATACCCAGGTAAGATTCAGGAATTAAATCTATGATATTCCCTTAGCACTACAGAAAAGGCTTCCCAAGTCATCCATGTCATAGTGCATAGGCCTGGGGAGACAGAGGGAATGAACTGAATGTGACAGCAAGTCAATAAAGTTTTGGGGTCTCTTACCAAGCTCTTATAGCCAGACAGAGCATTCTATTTCCACCATCAGGCCAAAAGTTCAGGACATTATGTAGATGAGTTCAATCCTGATTTCATACATTGTTTTTTTGTTGTTGTTTTTTCAGTCCAAGTATTATTTTCCATGTCAGACTTGTGAATAGATAGATTTTCAATTAGGAAAATGGTTTCTCAAACAATAAGCTAAGTGAGAGATAATAACAGTCTGACTTAACAGCAGTAGCAGTGGGAGTAGATTAGGGAACACCATTATGAAAGATAGAGGCATACTCACATGCAGTGCAATCTTTGTATATGAATAGTGGTATGTGTGGGAGACGGCATTCAATTTCTATCAGCATCTCATTCAGATGACATGAGTCTTTGGATTTCCCTTGTTCCCTGAGTTCCATCTAATAGTCATATGAGTTTCCATCTTAGTCTCAGTATAGGTCTCAGTACTAGGACCAGTCTCTTGTCCGAACACCACACACACACACACCCCTCAGTCCTCCTAGAATTTTCCAGCCTGAAGTTTACCTTGGTTTTAGCAGGATGCTGAAAACAATCCTACTATTCTAACTCATCATAAGTGCTCACCCAGACATAACCCATCTTTTTAATGACAGTGGTAGTTGGACCCCTCCTCCGTTTTTCAGTACTGCCTCTTTCTCAAGGAGACTTGGTGTTTCCATGTGCTTTACATGCTTTCTGCCTCTTTCTATCTCCAGCTTTGTCTCAGATCTTCTGCTCACCTCTATTTATCCATTCAACATCCATTTCACCTCAAATCACTTGATCAAACTTTTACTAACTATAAGTGCACAGCGAAATGGGTTTTCCCTGTTTTACGGTGGCTTGAGAATTGGAGACTCTAAGATTAAGATTAGAGGTCATTTGACAACTGACAGCTATCACTGTGGAGACATCTTCAAATAAAATGGTGGCTGGAATAAGCTGCAGCTATATGTGGAATGGTAGTGGCAGATCAGAAAGAAGGCAGCATTAGCAGGTATTCTTCCAAAAGAAGCTGGACAAGAACACTATTACTTAGTTCTTTTCATTTTGAAAAAACAGTACTTAAGCACTTTATATGAACAGGAGGTTGCTTCCCATGCTTCTTTCCAAATGGTATCACAAATTTCCAGGTGTTTTCTCACCTATTGTTGCATTGGATCTTCTCAACCACGCTTGAATATCAGTATGATAAAATTAAGGCTCAAAGTCTCTCACTGATATTTACAGATTAGAGCTTCAATCAGGACCAAAAGCAAAGATTTACTAATTAGCTGATGCATATAGCAACAAAGGAACCTGTGTGGAAAAGTGTGTTAAGGTACATGTGGCACTATGATGACAGCATTTTGCCTCTATATGTGACTATATGTGGGGTCAGCTACAGTGGATGGCCTGGGAATATTGATGAAGTTAACTCCAGTAACTTGAGGTTTTCCATATTTTAATCCTCCTTCTTGCCAAGTTCAGGACACCCTTCAGCCACTCACAATCCAAAGTGAGAAAGAAGATAGTCCTCAGAGCTGGAAAGGAAGGTGGGATGGTTGGGATGCCTCTAGTAGCCTAGAACTCCAGGCTAAACTAGTGGGGTCTCTCCAGCCCACTGCTCCATAGGTTATCCCATTAACCATATTACCCCTCAAGAATTTGAGAAACAAGTAGAAAACCACTTGAAGTAGTAGAATAAGCCCTGTGTAAGGAGGGATCAGGGCACATATCAAAAGCCCACATTTTTCTAACCACTTCAAGTACATTCTTACACTTTTATTTGGATTCCAACCCCTAAAAGAGGGTATTTTGTTTCATTTTATTCTATTTAATTTTATACTTAAGTAAAATGCATATATAGTAAAGTGCATTAATTTCAAGTACACATTTGCTGAGTTTTGGCAAAAAAAAATATACACCTGGGTAATCAATACCCAGGTCAAGATATAGGGCATTTCCAACATCCCCAGAGGCTCCCTTGGTACACCTTTCAATCAGTGCCTTCCTAGAGGCAACCCTTATTCTGAGTTAAATTACCATAGATTAGTTTTGCCTCTTCTTCATATAACATATGAATATATAATACCTAAAGCTTATATAAATGTAATCATGCAATATATACAATTTTGTGTCTGGTTTTTCACTAAGCATGTTTTTAAAAATAATTTGATATTGTTCCATTTTACTAATCATCTATTGCTCTGTAACAATAGTACCATAAAGTCAACAGATTAAAATCAAACACATTTATCATCTCACAATTTATGTGGGTCAGGAGTCTATGCATGCCTTCTCTGGGTCCTCTGCATCAAGAATTCATAAATCTGAAATCAAGATGTTGACCAGGACTGGCTGTCTCAATTGGGCTTGACTGGAAAAATATTTACTTCCAAGCTAACACGGCTACTGGCAGCATTAGGTTACTTTCAGTCGGCTGGACCAAGGGCCTTAGTTTATTACTGGCTATTGAAAACATTGCCAATGAAGCTATAACCATCTGCTTCTATTGAATATATCTCTAGGAGTAGAAACTCTGGTTTATAGAGCACACATAATTTTATCTTTAGTCAATACTCATATATGATTATTCTCAATCTTCAATAGGGAAGTAGTTAGCACTATTGTTATTTTATAGTTAAGGAATCAGAAGCTTAGAGAGGGAAGGTGACTTGACCAAGGCCCTGAGATAGTAGGAATCATTTAAGTCAAGATTCAAATGCAGGTCTTGCTGACTCCAAAACCTTTCATACCACAGCAGCATTTCACAAACTTCAGCCATTCATATACTGCCTTCATGATTTCTGCCAGATGCTAAGCAATAACAATCTATGAAGTCATTGTTTTGATCAGTTACTACTTTTTCCTAACACACACATACACACACAAACTGTTAAATTAAAAAGAGTCATCCATGCACCACCTAAAATTATCAGCATACCACAGATCAGTGGTGCTTGTTCAATTTGGGAAATACTTGTCTGGCTATATATTGCAGCTGGGAATTTTATTCTTCTTGTCTGGCACTATCACCAATTATTTGTGTCCTTAGACAAGTTCCTTTCCCTTCCTGGGCTCCAGTTTCCTTATATGTACAATGACAGACTTGGAGTGAATCATTTAGGGACCCTTGCAGGTCTTCCTTGTGTTCTAGGTCAGAGATAGCAATAGACAGAAACAGATGACACATTGGTATACATCAGTAGCAGGATAAGGATTTAAAGACTATCAGTTTTTCTTTCTCATGAAGTGGCAGTCCCTGCTTTCTGTCATCCACATCTGCTCTTTTCACTTGGAGCATGCACATGCATATACATTTCTCAGCTGAAGTAGAGGAGGGATTATACATATATGTGGGTCAGAATGGGCATTTCTAGTACATGGCACTCCCTCCCACCATCCACTGCACCCCACAATTCCTCCAGCACTCCAGCTTGCCATATGACTTCAGCCTTCCAGCTATTTTGCTGTTATTTCTCTTTTCAGCAAAACCTCCTTGTGAATGTAGCAGTTTAGGAAGGGAGGCAAACATGGCTATGAAGTAAGACCTCCTTCTCAATGTGGAATCGGTTGTGTGAAATTGTTACTATAATTTTAAAAATATTTAAAGGGTCATAATTTTCAGTTACAGATTCAATTAATTTCAATTAGTTGTTATGATGATCTCCCTCCCCATGCCAATAAGAACTCTCAGTCCCAGAACCAAGACGGTGGTGGAGCAGGTGGAAGTTATACTCATGCCCTGCCAGAACCAAACTGGAATTACAACTAAATTATGAAACAATCATCCTGAATAACCAACTGAAGACTAGCTGAACAGAAGTCTCATAACCAAGGATTTACAGAAGAAACCACATTGAGACTGGTAGGAATGGCAGAGATGTGAAAAGTGCTGGCCCTGCTCCCACAGGCGATGGCTGAGATTTCAAGGGATATATCAGCTGCAGGATTGTCAACCACAAGCCAGGCTCCCCATCCCAGAGCACCAGAGCTGGGAAGAGAACCCACATAACATTTGTCAATGAAAGTCAGCAAGGATTCTATCCACCAAGGAGAGGCAGCAGCCTGCTAGAGACATAGGCACCCTCTTAAAGGACCAATGCACAAAATTTCATTCACAACCACTCATCCTGGGCTCCAGTGGAGGGAGGGCAGAAAAGAATAGAATTGCACAAAGAGAATCTGGGGTTTGTGGCTCTGCAGAGAGAGCTGAAGGGACAGCCATCAGGATCCCTGTGCTGAGTCCCTCTCCCACACCCCAGATGCCATCTTTCTTGGGTGGAGCACTACCCTCTTTATGGCATCAGCCTGATGAAAACCTATAGCTCCATACTCTGGGCTCCCTCTTGCCCCAACCTGCAGAGCTTTAACCCTGCTGAGCAGTTAGCTGTCTTAACCAGGGTATAGAGGTCTTGGCAGACTCAGGGGGTGTCAGTGATTGAGTTGTGTGGGTTTGGGGAGGGAGCCATATTCCCCATTTTCCCATGAAACTGCCTGGGGCCTCCCCCTCAAAAAGATCTGCTAGGCTCACCCTCTGGGCTCTGACAGCCCCATGTGCCCCACTCCTAGGGGCTCTTCCTTGCAGAGGTAAAATCTGGGACAGATTGAGTTGTGTGGCTCTAGGTAAGGGGCCTCACCCTCACCACTGCTGAAGCTTGACCAGTACTTCTCTATCATGGGAGATTCACTAGTCCCATCCTTCTGACTCCCAACAGCAAAACCCTGCTGAGCTATGTCTCCTCCCAGCAGAATCTAAAACAGACTTAGCTGTGTGGCTCTAGGATGACGGACCACGGCAGAGCCCTCCTTTCAGATGGCCAAATAACGATCTCTCTGGGCCTGATAAACTCTGCTGGCCTCACCCAGATGACTCCCTGAGACACTGCCCCAGCAAAAAGGTATGTGAGCACCTAGTAGGTGGCAGCTAGACTTGGTATACCAGGGATATTTGCTGAGTGCTCTCAGACGAAGCACTGTCACCAAGTTTAAACCTGTAACAATCTAGTGAACACCACTCACCCCTATCTGGTGACTCAATGAGAACCCACATCATGCAACTCAAGTACTGCCAGAGGCTCTTTCAGTGACTGAGCCTAACAGACAGCCAACAGCGGGGAGGCAGGGAGAAGCAGATCCCAGAGTTCCTTAGGCCATTTGCTGACCTGTAACCAGACCCAGTGCTTATAAAAGCTGGCCTTGGTGTGCGTCTTGGTCCTTCCCATATGCATCCAGGCCCAGCAGAGGTAGCCACAAACCGTGGATCACTTGTAGAACCAAACATGTTGTCCAGGGCCAGTCAGAGGAAGCATCTTACATTTGCCTGCACCCAACACCCTCCCAAGAGGCTTAGAAACAACAAACCCACTAGCCAGCTTTAGAAATCAACAAGGCGGGGTCCAATTAGCTTCACAAGCATACCCAAAGGGAGATCTCAGCAGCCACCAGACAGAGCTGAGGCAAAGTTCACTTCATGTGGTCAACACCTGCACAGCAGTTTGCATGCCATGTTCTGGGTTGAGACTCACAGTCAGCCAGCCTAAGGATCAATCCCATGTATGAATGGGCCAATAACAATCAAGACTCAATTACAACAACAAGGAAAACATAACTTACACAAGGGACATTCCTGGAGCACCCAGCTCAGGTGATCATGAAAACTACACCACTCACCCCACAGGACACCTACTACATAAGTCCATCCCACTAATACTGAGAGTCATAGCAGATCAATCTAATACATAGAAACACACACACACATAAAACAGACAATTTTGGAGATAAAGAAACATGCTCCAAATGAAAGAGAAGAAAAATTCTCCAGAAAAAGTTTATGAAATGGAGGCTAGCAAATTATCAGACACAAGGTTTAAAGCAATGCTTAAAAAAGTGCTCCACAGCACAGTAAAAGACATGAAAGAGAAATCAGTCAAAAATGAATACAATATTTGAAATGAACAATACACTGAAAGAAATAAACAAAAGGTTGGATGAAACAGGATCAAATCAGCAATTTGGATAACATGGGACCAAAAAATGTCCAATTAGTGCAGCAAAAAAAGAAAAAAGAACTTAAAAATTGAGGATAGCTTAAGGGACCTTTGGGTTAACATGAAGCATAACAATATCCACATCATAGGGGTACCAGAAGAAGAAGAAGAGAGATCAAGGGTTCAATAACCTATTTGAAGAAATAACGACCAAAGACTTCTCTAACCTGGTGAAGGAAGAAAATAAAACATACAAGACCAGAAAGCACAGAGAGTCCCCAAAATAATGAGCCTCAAGAAAGCCAACATCAAGACACAACATAATTAAAGTGTCAAAGGTTAAAAATGAAGAAATAATCTTACAAACAGCAAGATAAGGACAGTTACCTATAAGATGGCGCTCATAAGAGTGTCAGCTGGACTTCCGGCCAAGATGGAGTTGTAGGTGGACACATTGAGCCTCCGCTCACAAACAAAGAGGATAAACAACAAGTTAAAAAGCAAAACTAACAACCAGAACAGACAGAGAATCGAACTGAGTGGAAGTCCAACAGCCAAGAAGTTAGAGAGGACACATTCATCCAGACCGGTAAGCGGGACGGAGCTGGGCGGAGAGTGCGCGCAGTGAGGTGGCAGTTTGCCGGGAGAGACTCACTGTGGGGCACCTGGCCAAAACCTGGCCCGAGCACTCAGCAAAGCCCGCAGCCGGCGCACCTGGAGAAGCCTGTGGGAACCAGCGGGGCCGAGACTGGTGGACCAGGCAGTCCCTCTTTCCTGTGCAGATAGACCGGGAGAAGGAGCTGGGGAGCGGGGCAGACTGCATGGCCCACCATCGCAACCCACCGTCACGGGGGAAAAAAGCCTCGGATCACCTGTTGAAAGCACCTGAATGGGTTGAGGCGGCGGCATGAGGAACTCCCAGTATCACAGCAGAGTTCTTTAGAGAGAATCACAGGGACTTAGATCTGCAGAGGACCACCCACCTGGGAACCAGCGAGGAGGAGCCCAATTTTCTTGTGGGTGTCGGGCGAGGTGACTGGGAGCCGGAAGAGAGCAGAGCAAGTGCCATTGTTCTCTCTCAGGCCCTGCCCCCACAGGTAGCGTCACAACCCCACGACATGGGTTATCCCGCCCTGGGTTGCCCCGCCCTGGTGAACACCTAAGGCTCCGCCCCTTAAAGTAAGAGGTGCACAGAGAAAGGGAAGGATGGCCCAAATGAAAGAGCAGATCAAAACTCCAGAAAAAATACAACTAAGCCACGAAGAGATAGACAACCTATCAGATGCACAGTTCAAAACACTGGTAATCAGGATGCTCACAGGATTGGTTGAATTTGGTCACAAATTACATGAAAATATGAAGAATACACTCAGATAAATGAGGGGAAATGTACAGGGAACCAATAGGGATGGGAAGGAAACTGGGACTCAAATCAATGGTATGGACCAGAAGGGAGAGAAAAACATTCAGCCAGAAAGGAATAAAGAAACAAGAATTCAAAAAAATGAGGAGAGGCTTAGAAACCTTCAGGACATCTGTAAACGTCCAAACATCTGGGTCATAGGGGTGCCAGAGGGAGAAGAGGAAAACCAAGGGATTGAAAGCT
>PVJI01030993.1:0-12864 GCA_004026765.1 Micronycteris hirsuta
TTGGGTATGTACATGCCCCCACAAGTACAGTTGCCGGATCATATGGTAGTTCTACTTTTAATTTTTGAGGGGACCACCATACTGTCTTCCATAATGACTGCACCCATTTCCATCCCAGAAGAAGAGAGGAAGGGAATCCCTAGCGGAGAGTCAAAGACACACGGCCTCGTCCACCCGCCTGTTCGGTTGAGCTTATACATCAGACTCTGGGTTCACCTTCTATCATTTCCGCCTGACATTCAGACTCGCTTTTTAATGTAGTGCCTTTTTTTTCTGTGTTGGGGAAATATTGTTCCTAATGGAATATGTAAGAAATAACTAAAATACTATTATTTTACTTTCAAATATTAGAGGTCAGTATACTACCTTTCCTTTGGTAGAATAGTCACATTGAAGAATTGTGAAATATTAAATGAGTGTTTATGGAACACTCGTCAGTGTGCCAGCCGTGCTTTGGGTCCTGGGGATGATGGTGGTGAACCAGGTGGGTAGAAGACCCAGCAGGTATGATATGAACGATATGGTTCTCCAGAGACCAGCGAGGAGGTGCCCGTGGCTGCGGAGAGACAGCCAGAGCCGCTGGCCTGGTGCACCATGGGTAGAAGTTTTGAATTTTCCCTCTAGACTGCTGGAAAGCCATTTGAGGAAGGTTAAAAAAATAGCTCCCATTTTGGTGAGGGCAATCAGTTTGTAAGGACTGTTCATAAGCCAAGGCCCATCAGAAGATGGTTTCATTTGTCTAGGCAGGAGATGGAGGCGCGGGAGCTGGTGGGAATGGCCACAGCCAGGACGCATTTGGGGGCTGGGGTAACAGAATCGACTGATAGATGGTGTGTGGAATGTGAGAGGAGGAGAGGAACCAAGGATGAGACTAAGATTTTATGGTCTGACCCACTGAGAGGTTGATGCTAGAGTTGCAAAAAGTGTTAATGATGATCATTATTTAATAGAATTATTTTTATCATGAGACTGGTTATTGGCAGGGTTACTCTTTATTTTATTTAGTGACTCCTTTTTGGTTTGGGATGACACTGGAAGTTTCTCAGGCAAAGGACTGAGATATTGCCTCCAATTTAACTGTCTGTTCTGCATGCACAATTTCCATTGTAAAAAGCGTGATACATGGGGTTATCATCTTACAGGTAAAATTGAGGTCTTTATTAACTCACTGCTGTCCTCACCTGGTGACTTACTTCTGTTTCTGCGTCAGCTTCATCACCGGGAGCTACGACCGCACCTGCAAGCTCTGGGACACGGCGTCTGGGGAAGAGCTGCACACCCTGGACGGTCACAGGAACGTGGTTTACGCCATAGCCTTCAACAACCCTTACGGGTAACGCCATATTCGCTCAACCCCCGTTAATCCATCCGTTCATTTATTCACTCCTTCCTTCACCGGTTGAGGGGGGGCGGGCAGGAAAGTAGGAAGACCGAGAACTAAAATGTACTGCGTGCCTTATGTATGCTTTCAAACCCTTTTAAATACCACCTTCAATGCTTAAAGGAGCTTAGGGTTTGGGATTACCGTCCTCAATAAAGTGTATAAAGTTCAAGTCCCCGCCCCAGGATCACACAGTAGTAAAGGGGAGAGCAAGACAAGCTGGAGGAGGGCGACTTTGTCCTCGGCAGTTCTCCGACAGGCAGTGCCTACCAGTGTTCGCAGGGCTGGGTTGGAGCTTCCGGAGAATGTGACATGCACTGGTAAGATGGTTTACTTTGTTAGGAAGTTCATTTACAGTTTTACCAGACAGAAAGCCATGTATACAGTAACATGCTAAACACCGGTACCAAATAGTTTTTAAACCGATTTGTAGTTCGTGGAGTCAATGGGCTACCCAGGTTCTCTATCTCTCCGCACGACGTACTGCTGACAGCCACGGCCCTGAGTGCTTGTAGGAACTGGGTTAACCGCTGGGCGCTTACCTTCTCTGCCCGCCCGTGAGGTTCTAAGCTTCCCAGAGTTGGTTGCACTTGTCCATGAACCTGGTTATGTTGGTTGTGCTTGCAGTTGGAATTACCGCATTTTGCTGTGTATAATATGCACTCATATAGGATTATGAGATCCATGGTATGTAATCATTATACGCATGTATAATGCGCATCCTTATTTTCCCCTTCAAAATTTTGGGCAAAAAAAGTGTGTATTATACATGGCAAAATACATGACTTAATTTAATTAAATTTTTCTTATAACTAATGAAATATGAATATGAAAATGAAGCTGTTTTTCTATAAAAACACAGGAATGGGAAATATTTGCCAAAACTTACTAAATGAAGTTGTAGATGAGATCAATGTAAAAACTGGAAAACACATTGTAAAAAATTAAAAAAGTTCTGTATTCAGATTGTTCTGCAAGTATTTTAAAGTTTAAGTTCTGATTGCCTTTTAAAGAAAAATTTGGAAATTATAGAGGTTGGATATGGTTTATCTAAGGCTGATAAGGAACTGAATGATTAGCTGAGCCACAGTCAAAGGAAAGGCCTTGGACTCTTGTCAAAAGATTGGCAAACGCATGTGTATTTGTACATATTTGAGTAAAAATTTAAACGTGTCTGTTTTCATGATTGCCTGCTTTAACTGACTTTTCCCATTAACCAAGCTGGTTCGATAAGCATGGTTCTTTACTACCGTGTCGTGATGGCTAGGACAAAACAGCAAATGGTATGAAAGCTAAGAGATCGCTGTGACCCATCCTGGGTAGAGTCTTTGAGGATGACTTGGGACTAAGGCAGAAGCAGGAGAGGTGGGAGCTGCAGGGGAGTGCTGGGGACCCCCGGGGCCCAGGATGTTCGGGGCGGGGGGAGGGGGAGTCCTTATCAGGCATGCCCAGTGGCCCCGGTCTGCCTGGTGAGACTCCACTCTCCCTAGGGAACGTTTCACAGGGAGAGACAGAGGTGGGTGAGGTTGGAGCCTCCTGTGCAGTTGGAACTTGGCCCTGGAGACTGCGTGGCTGTGAGCAGTGTGTGAGCAAAGGGGGGACACAGTGAAAGTGCTGTTTCCCAAGAACTGTCCTGGCAGGAAAGAGGGCTCAGAGGGTGTGGGTGGGGAGAAGCAGGAGGCAAGGAGATGAGTCAGGAAGCAGATCAATGAGACAATGGGAACAGTCTGGGATAGTGGTGAGGGCAATGCAATGTATTTCATCAAAATTCGCTGCCCCGGAGTGAGAATTTTATGCTACCAATATTAAAACCTTGATATCTAGTTGGCTAATGCCCGAGCTTTTGAAAGTGTGATCCACTTTTTGAACATGTTAATTGTAATGGCAAAGTCAAACTTCACTGGTATTTTAAAATGATTAAATATTCCAATTAAACTACAGAAAATTTAACTTTGATGTATACATTTTTAAATAGTAGAGAATGATAATTTTTATAATACCTAATTACAACAGCTTGTGGGGAGAAAGGTTTTTATTAAAATTATAAATGATACTGTTTTATTTCTAGTGTAATTTCTGCTTTTAAATGACATATTATTTAAAGGCTTTTGAAAGTATATCCTCTATAATACCACATCCATTAATAGATGTGATATTTTTGGGTATGTATCTGAGAACAAAGTTTTTGAGGCTGGAGAGGTAAGAAGCACTCCTCACTGCTTGGCCCTTTTATTGGGTTCTACCAAGAGCCCTTGGAGAAAAACCCACTTGTCCAGCTGTCTGTTACCCTAGTCTGACTGTGAAGGTGTGCGCTGAAGCGGTGTTTTTCACTGCGCTTCGGGGCATTGGTGTGTCAGCAAAATCAGTTCAAGGCAGTTGCCAAAAGAATAAGAGGGAGTGTTTATGTGTTTATATGTTTGTGTGTGTGTGTGTGAGAGAGAGAGGGGGAGATAAAGGGGGAAAGAGAGATGAACTTCCACTAGATCGGTGTTTATCTGTTTAATATATTAGGTGAGGAGTAAACTTTGATTCCACACAGTAATTCTAAAAATATTGGAGTCAGTATCTTTTATAACATGGTGCCATATGGATGTAGAGAACAGTTTGTGATAGAGCAGAAATGGGTCAAGAAACCACAGCAACTTGAGACTGATATCTTTGAGGCACAAGGAGCATGGAAAATGGAGGGAGGGCCTGATAAAAGACTCCCGGGGTGTTTGGGGCATTTTGAACAGAATTTGAAAGACAGCCGCTGACAGAAAATGTCTTAGACTGGATGCTGCAGGAGAAAGCCCGGCAGAGATCCCAGGTGCAGAGTTAGCCTGTGGGTTAGGACGCCGGGGTGGGCGGGGTGTATTTTCCCTGGTGGGCAGGAAAAGCTGTCCCTGCAACATCCCAGAAAGGGCCCCGCTTTCCTCGAGGATCAGAGACCAAAGGGGTACCCCGTGGGGGTCTGAGAGCAAAGGAGAGAGGCAAGGCACTGTGCTAGTCTGGACAAATAGAAATTCTGCAGAGGTGCTGAGCACTTTCGTTGGTTTGCTTTGCGATATGGATTTTGGATCTTAAGACCCTTCACACTCTTTAACAATGAACTTGCACTTGAATGATAACCCAACTGGGTGAACGTTTTGATGGCTTTCTATCAAGGACAGTTGGTGTAAGGGGTAAAAGAGAAGGTTTTAGTCCCACAGTCGAAAGCTGAACAGGCTGCTCTGGTCTTCCCTGTGGGTGTGGACGGGAGCACTGCCCCACGGTAGCATGGGAAGGCTCTTGTCTGAAAGGGGCTGACGTCTTTATCACGCGTCCTCTCGAAACCCTCCTGGTTCCAGCTCCTCACGCCTGAGATAATGTGGGCGGTATCTTCCCCCGAGGAGACACTCATGGCCTAACTTATTAAGCCTTACCTAGACATGTGACTAATTGGGTTTATCTTTTGTCATTGTTTTTGTAAATTCAATGCTACCCTCTTTTAAGAGATATACTAACAGAAATTTTCTATGTTTATGTAACTTTATTATACATTATTAATTTTTATTTGTTAGTCATTTTCTAAACTAAATCTTTTACTGTATTTATGGTACTGACTTAAAAAGTATTTTGAATCCTAAACATATACCTTTAATGTAAAATATTTAAAATTAAACATGCAAAATGACGCCATTCAAAAATCAGAGTTTATTTTGTTACCGATGAAACAAATGTAGGATTGCATATTGTTTTTAAAAGCGAAGTAAATTTCTGAGCAGATAGAGATTCATGTATTAATATCTTATCTTAATTCAGTGAGTCACATAACTGTGGTTGGACTTGAATTCCAAACCCACATTTTGTGTTCTTTGTCTTAGTGACAAAATCGCCACTGGGTCCTTCGACAAGACTTGTAAACTGTGGTGCGCAGAAACGGGAAAATGTTACCACACCTTTAGGGGTCACGCAGCAGAAATAGTGAGTGCGTTTATTTATGAAACTTCCTGTGTTGCTGTTCTGTTTTATTTTTCCTTTCTTTTGTTTTGATAGACTTAGTCTTTTAGGGGACTTTTAGGTTCACAGCAAAACTGAGAGAAAGGTAGAGAGGTTTCTCACACACTCCCTGCCCCCCCCCGTCCCCCTTCCCCACCCCCCCGCCACAGCATGTGCCATTATTCACGTCCTTCACTAGGGCGGTACATTTCTTACAAACGATGAGCCTGCACTGACATATCATTGCTATTTCTTCCTCAGGATTCCATCCTGAAAGGTGTGGGTCTATCTTTATAATGAATTTTAAAATTCTATCTGGTATTTTTATTCTATATCTGTTTTGTTTGGTGGTGTTGATAGAATTTACAAACTACTCTAATTTTAATATGTTGCAGATACCTACACTGACTCAGTAGACACATAATATATGAGTCCAATAGCCAAACTAACTTTTCTTTTTCATTCATATTTCTTTAAAGGACTGACTTGATGAGGGTTGATGAAGTGCTCACAATAGCTTTTAAAAGAACTATCTGTATCATGTAAAGTATTTATGCTGATTGTTCTCTGGATATCATTAGAACTCAAATTTACATAAATAGTCAGACACTGTAAATAGCTTCTAGTACTGGGAAGCCCTTGCCCTTGGCCAATTCTCGGATGCATCTTATAGCAGTTTGTGGGATAATTAGTGCCCTGTGGAGCAAATGATAGTTGTTAAAAATAAACAGTGTGCTTATTTTAGGAGTAAAATGTATTTATAGTCACCCTTCATATTCATGCTATATTCATCCAACAAGAGTTCGCGCTATGTTTGAGACATGGAGGACATAGTGATGAAAAGTTATAGTTGACTCTTCAGTGGCATGCAGCATGCACGAAGCATCTTCCTAAGCCCTTCCCATACGTATACGTTAGCTTAGTTGTGCTTCATAACAACCTGAGAGAGAGGCATTTCCCCAGGTGAGGAGGCTGAGGCACAGAGAGTTTAAGTACCTTTCCCACGGCCATAAGAAAGACGTGGTCTTTATTACCATAGTGTGGCCATGCTTCCACATTCCCTTGGAACTTTGAAAAGGTTATCTTTGTATGTAGTACCTAGGAGGACATTCGTATTTGTCGTGGCCAACATCAATCCGATACATACTTACTAAATGGTGCCTATGTGTGAACCCTCGCCTGTGTGCTTGGGCTACCAAACCAGAATCAGACCTAGCTCTTGCCCTTCAGGGATTTGGAAGTTTAGTGGAGGGAGTAGACATGTTATAGCTGTCTAGAAGTTGGTGGGCAAATTTGGTGAGAGGCACGGAGGGGAGCGGTTAAGGCTTCTCGGCTAAGGGAGGTGTTCGGGAAAGACTTTTCAAAGGAGCGGCACGTGTGCCCCAGGCAGAGGAGCTGCATGGGCATGGGGTGCAACAGTGGCCTGTGCTTGAGCACTGACGTGGCTCGATGTGGCAGAGCAGTGCCTTTCAAACTTCCCTGCGATGACATGCACAGAATATGCTGATGCGGATTTGCAGTCCACGCCAGAGGTGACATGCAAGGATTCCTGATAGTCCGGCTGCCTGGGTTAAGGGCATCAATGTGTTAGCATACTTGTAACCCAGTCAAAGCCAGGTCACAGGGTGTGAGTGACTGAAGTGGGAGAGGCCATGTTATAGACATACAAAGGGTCTCATGTGCTATGGTAGGGACTTTGGACTTGACCCTGTAGATATTGCTGTATTGTTGAGACTTCTCAGCTGGGAGCTGGCCTGGTCCATTTTTATGGCAGTATGAAGGAGAGATGGGAGGTGGGTAGGATCAGAACTAGGGGCCACTGGGGGCCCTTGTTTCAGTCCAAGCAAAAGCAGTGAAAGCTTATCACGAGGCAGGTGAGGAGAATGTGAGGGAGGTTGGGGTGTGAGGAGCAGGACTAGGTTGCTGGGTCCTTCTCTTTTATGTACAGAATTGGCAAATGATACCACTAGTCATCCAAACCTGAAAACAGAGAGTCATCCTGGACCCTTACTCTTTCCTTCATGCCTCATATAAGGATTGGGAGCGCTGGGTTCTGCTCCTGTCCCTCCGTGCTCTGGAGGTGGTAAAGGGAGCCCGTGCCCCTGCGAGAGAGCAAGCGGCTTTCTCTCAAGAGGGGATTGCTTCAGGATGCAACCTGTAGATTGCAGGCTGCTCAGAGCTGGTATTTTGCTGAGTGTTTGTACAAAGAATTAGGCTGAGTCTGCTAAGGTAATGCACCTTGAAGCTTTTCTATATAAAAATTAACAATGTAAAACTCCGTATTTCTGAAACCTTTGTCATTTCATGTAATCCAGGTGTGTTTATCATTCAATCCTCAAAGCACGTTGGTGGCTACAGGAAGTATGGACACAACGGCCAAACTGTGGGATGTTCAGAACGGAGAGGAAGTAGTCACATTAACCGTACGTCAACCATGTTGATAACGTCAGGAGTTTTCTGTTTCTACCAGCCATTCCTTAGGAGAAGGCTCTCGTTTGTGTTTGTTTTTGTCTGCATTTTTATTACAAAATTAGCTCTAAGTTAGACAATGGTTTTTAGACCAGAGTGAGAAAGTTGTCCAATAGGTTTGCTGGCTGTTCTCAACGAGGTGGCTGGACATGCTGGGGAAACCAGATGAAGCCATATTTATTTTGACTCACGTCAGCTTATGGTTCACCCCTATAATAGCTCAAAAACTGCTGTCATCTATCTGGCTAAAAGCAAAGTAGGTGGAGCCTGACACTTTCAGGAAGAAGCAGAACTGGGGAACCTTGCTGGAAAATTCCTCAAGCGGAGACTGTGGGCTCTCTTCTCCCCCACCCTCCAGGCTTCTGTATTAAGCAAACTCTGAAATGACAAGAGGCAAATGGCGGGAGAGAGACAGGCCAAAGGGCACTGTCCCAGAGTGAATGCTGGTGCCGTGTCTCCACTGGGGCCCCTGCCTGTCACCACCGCGAGTCTAGCACCTTCCAGTGACCTGCTACCCTCCACTCCTTTCTTTTTTCAACCCCACTCCAAACCGCCCAACAAAAATAGAGCAGCTCTCTGCGGCAACAAGTAGGAACAGCGGGATAGGAAATCCAGTGTTCTATCTTTTCAAATTACGAATGAGTTGAACTCATTTCCAGGAGAGCTTTTTCTAAGAAAGTTAAAAAATGACTAAAATGACTAAAAAATGACTAAAACAAGATACAGAGAAAAGTGTCTTTAACTAACACCAAATGTTTTCTTCCTTAACTCAGAGTGCCTAGCTTTTTCATGTGTGTGCATAGTGTCATTAAAAAAGTCTCTTTCTGATCATTGTTCTCATCATTTCTGTGGGTCACTGCCTCTTTACTGCTTCTTCCTCCAGAACACTCGAAAGGATGAGCCCCGCTCGGCACGCCTTTGTCCTGCCAGAGATTACATTGTGTGTGTGTGTGTGTGTGTGTGTGTGTGTGTGTGTTCAGAATTTTAACGTTTAGCTACATTTGATTTTTTTATTCGGAATGAACCAGAAATTTAATTTGTAAATGAACTTTTGTATTATTTTAAAATGTAATTATGTGACTACGCTAAAATAATTAGAAAGACAAAGGCTCCTCTCCAAGCAGAATCTACCGTAGAGATGGCTTTTCTCACCGTCTCACTGTCTCGGTTCTAGACCCTAACCAGGGGGAAGTCAGGCCGAAGGCCAGATATTTATGATCAATTCAAGTTAAATTATCATAAGAATTTCAATTTTTAAGGTTATTAACTTCACAAACCTTTTTCTTTTGCTCATCACTTGTTATTGGCCCATAAAGCCTTCAGCCCTCTTTCGTGTCTCCAAGGCGTTGTGAAAGGGGCCTTCTGAATGCTCAGACATGCCCTCTCCTTTAAAACACAGACAGACAAACAGCTGTATTGAGTTAAAATGAACTTGCTTTAAGTGTCTGTCCATTTTGAATAAATCTACAAAATTATGCAGGCATCCCCCAAATCTAGGTTTAGAACATTCCCGTCACCCCGAAAAGCCTTGTCAGGCCCCATTCCTACCTCAGCCAACCACTGATCTTTTTTCCCCCTATATGTACAGCTTTGCCTTTTCTGGCATTTTCTTTTAGGCACTGATATTATGCATTTGTAGCACCTGCTTTAACTAAAAGTATGCGTGATGATATTGGCTCTTTTTTAGGGACATTCAGCTGAAATCATCTCCTTGTCCTTCAACACCTCAGGGGACAGAATCATCACAGGGTCTTTTGATCACACTGTTGTAGTGTGGGATGCTGGGACTGGAAGGTATTATGAATTTTTAAGAATTTTTCAACCTAGATCAGAGGGTTAAGAAGACAACTCTTTGTTATTTATTAGTTTAGTCTTAAATGCATTAACTGTGTTCTGCACTCCATAGGACACAGAACTAGGACACAAATAAGTATTTCATTCTTTAATGATATTTCTGACCCACAAAAAATATGTGATTTCTCAGAATTCTGAACAAAGAATGCCAATGAGGACCAGGAAAGGGGAATGGTAGCAATAGCCTGCTGATAGAGCTGTTATTTATTCCTTGTACTAGTAATCAAATTTCAATGGTTTGTGATTATGGTAGGCATGGCTATCATAAATAAATAAAATCGTGGCTAATTTCCCAAATTTAATTTGGCCTGAGAACTTCAATTTCCTTCCTAATTATTTTTGGTTCTAGTTGCTAAGAAGTTAACTAAATTAGCCTATTTGTGCTGTTAAACTGCACTCTTGGACTTGTCTGCATTTTGATAGGCGGGGTCATTATCAGGGGCCCTGATCAAGATGGAGGCAAGGAGAAATGAGAGAGCAGGGATGATCCTGGAGACACCGAGGGGCAGTTTCTGAGCTACCCAGGGGCCACTCATCTGGTGCAGGAATACTGCCAGAGCTTCAGACTGCCTTTATTCTTTTACCCATGCCTTTCTGAAGTGTTATCTTAAGTAATGTTATCTTTGATTGTTTAAAATTTAGGTATATTTTTGTTGAAATGGAAGTAGTAGTTGACTTCTTTTGAGCTACAGTAAAGCCATCTTTGTTTAGTCGTGAAAGACGTTATTTTGTGGAAACTAGAATTTAGACTCTGTGAGAATGAGAGTGGGTTTACCATCACGAACTGGGCACATATGCTGACGTAAGGCATCTCTGAGTCATTTCCACTTTGCAGGAAGGTGTACACCTTAATCGGGCATTGCGCTGAGATCAGCAGTGCCATATTCAACTGGGACTGCTCTATGATACTGACCGGCTCCATGGACAAGACCTGCATGGTGAGCTCAAGTAATGGCTCTGCTTTGTAATCCTCACGTCTGCGCTGTTCACGGGGCCAGACACTCATTGCAACTTTAACGACTTTTAAGGTGCTATAAACTTAAGATGTTAACTTATAAACAGTAATTGGTAATTTTTAAATTCCAAGTTTTGGATCCCTCAAGTTTAAAGGAACTATGATGTAGTAAAACAATTTTAATGGATTTAAATGTATTAAGATACGTTATTTTAAGAAGGCACATTATTTTTGTTTATTGTCCCTCCATTTATTAAACATTGATTAGGGTGACAGTCAAGAAGTCTCAATGCAGTGTCTCCCTGCCTTTATTAAAAAAAATTCTTTTATTGTTGTTCAATTACAGTTGTCTCCATTTTTACTCCATTACTCTCCCCTGCCCTGCCCACACCCCTTCTCCCACATTCTATCCTCCCCCTCCCAGTCCCTGTTGAACTTGTCCATGGTCCACAGGTCCTTTATACATGTTCCTTGACTTGATCCTTCCCCTTCTTTCCCCGTTATCCCCCTCCCTTCTCGTCCCTTCCTTTAAGTTTCTGTTACTGAGAGCTTATACTTTGGAATTATTATTCAGTTATGTATCAAATGTATTATAATCTTAATGAACTTTTCATTTTCTTGCATTTTAGTTTTAGATCAAGCTCCTTGTTATGAAAAGAGGACATTTCCACTCCAGTCAGTGAAGTGTACACTTTGAGATTTTTTTTCCTAATGCAGTGTCAGATTTGCACCACCCATTCTAAATGTCTTTCTTTGATCTCCTCCACGTCCAAAGTGTGCCTTGTCAGCTGATTTGCTGTGGCCTCTTGTTGAAAATCAAGGTGAAATGAACAGAATGTGTGAAAACTATACACATTATTTTGGTACAGTGTTTAACCAGCCATAAAAATGTCATAAAGACTTCTTCTGGCCGGCTGGCTTTGCATTGTAACAAGAAGTCATGGTCGTCTTCTGCGTTTTCATAATTGCAGTTGTGGGATGCTGCAAATGGAAAGTGCCTGGCAACACTAACAGGCCACGATAATGAAATTCTGGACTGCTGTTTTGATTACACTGGAAAGCTCATTGCAACTGCTTCAGCCGATGGTAGGACATCTATTCATACATTTAACTTGTGGAGAGATTTATGCTTTGTTTGAAAAATATGTGTGGTTCTACACTATAGGTCATCCCCCTGAGGAACAGATATGATAGAAACTGTATCTGTTTCATCTCTGTATGTATGTTCCTTCACATATCTGTATCATGTTCTTGATAACCACATGTGGTGTTATACAAGGTCTGAACCCCTTCCTGACAGCTGCAAATGATTTAACACTAGGTCTTCATCATCGCCTTGACGACAATATACAATGGTATGTTCTGGGCCATCCCCCTGATGTTCATGCATTATGCTACACAGTGCCGATCTCATCAACTTGACCACTGTCAATGGTTCTGTTATAATAAATCTGCATTATCTCTTTTATACCCACATGTGCTGCTCTGCCATGTCTAACAAATCTTTGTGATGAACATATATGATGCTCTGCTATACCGCATGTTCTCGATGACTACTTATGATTCTATACTGCATCTGTGTCATCTTATTGGTAACCGTAGGCTGGCATTACACTATGTGCCTCAGTTTCGAGAAGACCACATATGATGCTGCAATACATCTGTATCATTTCCCTGTTGACCGCATATGCCATTATATTATTTTGCTAGTGATTCATTTTAACTACCCAGTTTTTATTTCTTCATCATCTCTCTTTTAAAATTACATTTGCTTACTAGGATTTTCAAAGGTAGTTCTTTGATCATACATATAAGTTGTTTTTATATCCTGGAAATATAATCCCTCTGAATCTGAACAATTTTATTTTTTATTGCAATTTTTTCCATTATCATTAGTCCCCTTATACCCCTCTACCGCCGCCCCCTGCAATCACTACACTGTTGTCCGTGTCCATGAATCCTTTTTCCATTTTGCTTGATCCCTCCACCCGCAATCACCTGCCTTAGCTGTCATCCTGCTCTTTATCTATGAGCCTCTCTCTATTTTGCTTGTTAGTTCAGTTTGTTTGTTAGATGCTACATATGTGTGAAATCATATTGGTGTTCTCTGACTGGCTTATTTCACTTAGTATAATGTTCTCCAGGTTCATCTATACTGTTAGAAAGGGTAAAATTGCCTTCTTTTTTATTTTATAACTCAATAACATTCCATTGTGTAAATGTCCCACAGTTGTTTTTATCCACT
>PVJI01030994.1:0-13574 GCA_004026765.1 Micronycteris hirsuta
CTGAGTCTCGACTCTCGACTCCCAGCTCCCGGCTCCCACCTTCCGGACACTCACTCAGCGGACTTGCTTCCACGCCAGCAAGATGGCAGCAGTGCCTCCCAAAAGTCAGGACGTACAAGAGACGCCCTGGGTTGTATGGCGTACGGACGCATGGCGAGGCCATGCGCAGTATGTGGCCATGCGCACTACATGCAGGCAATCCCCTCCACACTTGCCGAGAGCCGCAGCCACCGACCCAAGGTAGGTCCGTCTCAGGGCTCCATGACGCGCATGCGTGCCACTACTCTGGGCATGAGGCCAAGGCCCGTATTCCTCCCAGGGGATGCCTGCTGCCACCCTGGTTTTTCTTTATTCTCGTTCTTCTCCCTGATGAAGTTCTCATGCATTTTAGAGTTTTCCTCTCCAGTCCTTTCACTACCACCCTGCTCTCTGTTTGCAAATTCACTTGCACATTCCTTCTGGTTATGACAAGCCATTAAAATGGAGGAATGCAAGAATAAGAAACATGAGGTCTTTACACCTTAAGTTCACTCAGTAAATTGATCGTAGAAAAAACAAAATGGAATCAGCAACACTAAGATACTCACTTAAAAATTGGGAGGCCACTGAGGAAGTGGAACCTATGTGAATCTCATTTTAGATCTTGGAACTTATGTTAACTTGCTGACCTGTTCCTAAACTCAGCTCAAAGCCATCCACCAACATCCTGGATCAATGATCGCTACATGCCATGCATGGGCTTGACTTTCTCCTCCTCATCATAGTGAGCAGACCATCTGCGTCTTTCACCTTGAAAGGAGCCAGTTTCAAAAACCAGCATCCTCCATTTTCAGGATGGACCTCAACAATCCCTGCAGACCTAGCCAAGTTCTTCATTCAGAGGGAGGACCAAAATGAGAACAGCCCTTTTGGTCGCACCCTTTATAAACCCTGCCTTTCTTTGTCCCCTCTGGAGCACAGTTTAGCTTGCTCCCTGAATCCATGCCCCAGATTGCAATCCCTTCTTTGCTCAAATAAACACTTTTTATTCTTTATTGTAGCCTAAAACATTATTATTATTATTTGGTTAAAAAGATCAACAAATTGTGTGTCTGCTATGTAAAAGCCAATCTTCTAGGTGCAGGGCACACATCACTGAACAAAAGAGGTGGAAAAAACATAACCCCCCCCAAAAAAAAATTCCTGTCTTCTCAGAGTTTAATGTATTTATAATCTGGAATTCAACCCAATTTTTAAATCCTCCCTTGACTCCAAAGTATAAGAGTGAAATGTGTTTATTTTCAAGAGGAATAAATTCTAATTGAACCAGTATTTCTCAGGTACCTTCCAAAGATCTCCTTCATCAGAATCCATTAACATACTAACCAAAACAAAGATAAATGTGCTGGCTCCACAGCAGGCCTACTCACTTACACTCTATGAGGGTGGGTGCAGGAACATTAACATTCTTAGCGTGAATATTTCCCAACCTTTGAGAAGATTTATCAAACTAAATAGATTAACCTCAAATACTGGAGAATTAGGTTCTTTTGTGAAAAATGAATGTTTGAGATCTGCTGCTCTAACACGGAGATAACCTCAAATGGTGTGGAGTTTCAGACACTAGCTATAGCCATATTTCCTAAACTTCCCAATAAAATTACCCAGGGGCCCCTGTTATTATTGGAGCTTCTTAGGTCCATTTCACAAAGATTCTGATCCAGTCGGGTGGGATCACAGGTGATTTCTTGTTTAAGAAATACAGAGCTTTAGAATAGAAGTACAAATAGGGGATGGAGAAAATATCCCATGCTCAGGGAAAACTACCCAGGAGTGTTACATTAGCCATTTTTATTTTCCCCTCATATTAATGACTCTTTTCCTAACATAGGCTGTTGGCCTCTCTATTTGCTTTCTTTGCTGGGTAGGTATTTCAAACTCAGTTATGCGAGCTCCGGGTATGAAGGAACAAGTTTTCATTATAAGATTCATCATTAGATCTTTAAAGGAAAGGGACTAATCTTGTCAATACAGTGCTCACCTAGAGCCTCCCCTCAGTAGGTACTCAATAAAGATTTACTCAGTAATAGCCTGGTTAATAGTATTCTACAGGATTAGAAGGTGTTTGGATCTAATTTAGACCACATCTTGCAATCCTCCTCTGGCCCCACAGTCAACTTTTCACCCTTCAGTAAATGAGGCACCAAGTGTCAGTTCCTTTGCAGAATACTCTGTAACAGCTATTGATTCTCCGGAATGTCTCCTCTGCTCCTCTAACCCAACAGACAAGGACAGATTAGATCAAGGTAGGCTGACAAGGAGATCAGAGTCGCACTTGAAAGAAATGACAACTTTCAATTTTTCTGGCTGTTGACATTAAGCTAGTTATGGCACCTTTGCTGTAGCATTTTAGTATTAAAAGTACAGTTACAACAAAAAGCATTTATTTTTCACTTTTTTTGATATTTAAAAAATGTCAATAACCACATTCCTTTCCTTTTTATCAGTAGAGCAAACTGAGGTTGGCATTATATATCTGAAATAAATTGGGAGAAAAAATAAAGGATTAAAGACTGAAACACGTCAAGCAACTTTAAAGAGAGGAAATACAAAAGCAATGTATCTTGAAGCTATCTTTTATGAAAACCTCTCATGACTTTTTCTACAGAAACCATAGCTGAGCAGAGTGAGGGAAGAGAGAGCTCAGATAATAAGATAGGAAAGTTTGGCAGCTGGAGATAGCAGTAAGAGAATAAGCTTTAGAGGTAGTCAGACCCATGAGAGAACACAGGTTCTCACATGGAATGACTATGTGATCTTGGGCAAGTCACCAACACCTCAAACATTAACAAAATGTCTCCCATCTTTTTAGCAAACATTTGTGAAGATAAATAGCATTTCTTTTTTCTTCCCTTTTAACTGAAGTCATACTCTGAAAATTTGCAAAAAGAATAATACAGAACAGGTATCATGAGTTATTATAAACCTGTTCACTGGCACAAAGAATACAGTTAATGTCAGTCATTGACTGATTTGAGCTAGAAAAGTAAATGAATTATTATCACAGTTGAAACTCATTCAGCTATTGATGCTATCATATATTAAAACAAAAAAAACAGAACAAGCAAAAAAGAAAAAAATCAGTCTAATACAGGAGAGATTTCTAAGTAGGTTCTATGACATTGCATTGGGAATTTGAATTTAATTGGCATTCATCTCATGATTATGCCTCTTGGAAAATGGGATTGACATTTCAATAATTTTGAATAGCCTTGAAGTACGATTTCTTATAGACTCTGAGAAATTCATTAATCACTACTCTAAAGGACTCTGTGCCTTTGGGTAGACTTCCCTACCCTTTTCACACACACACACAAAAGTCATTGATATGTCCAAGGGTACAATATATTTAGATGCAGGGTTGGCAAAAACGAAGTAACATTGATAAATCTCAGCTTATGCTCCAAATTCAACTTGATAGCTTGGTTTATGCTGGTAGGTGGGGACAGTTAACAAAGGAGTTGCTCAGAAACACACAGGAAATCTGTTTCAGTCCAATAATCAAATCCTGGATAAATTATATGGCAAAAAAACATTGACAACATAGTCTACCCAATTTTCTTCTTTTCTATTTTATCCAACACATTGGGAATATAAAACATAAACAAGAGTGAATGCTTATGCAAAGATGAATAATTTCAAATGAGTTGGGACACAGGCTTCAAAGAATTCACATAAATGCAGAGTTCATAACTTGAACTTGAATGAATGCTTAGACCTAGTCTCTCTTTGGTTACTGTGATATATATATTCCATTTTCACATGTAAAATGGATTATAAACAAGATTAATTGATTTATTATAAAGAACATTCATCTTTTGTGAAAAAGCCATTGTTATTCAGAAGATTGTATATATAAATATGAAGTCAAGGCATGCATCTAGCAAGGTAAAAGTATTCTGGTCACCAATTCCAATGTGGGGGATGTGGGAGATTTCCCCATAACAACAGGCAATTCTCCAGACACCAGCTGGGTGTCTTACAGTTCAACTGAATTCTGATAGTATCAACCTAGAGATAGTGTCACATCCCACAGGTTAAGAGTTCAATTCTACAAGACTACCCCCCTCCTCCATTTCAGAAACCGGTAGCAAGTCCAAGTTGTCACCTGTACTACTGAGCAAACTGCTATAGGTCTGAGGTTCTAACACCACACTCCTTGGGTTCAATGAATTTGCTAGAGCAGCTCACAGAACTCAGAGAAACATTTCACTTAACAGATCACTGGTTTATTATAAAAGGATATGTCTCATATAACTCAGGAACAACCAGATGGAAGAGATGCACAGGGCAAAGTATGGGGAAAGGACGCAAAGTTTTCATGCCCTCTCTTGGTATGACACTCTCACAGGTCTATGCATGTTCATCAACCTGGAAGTTCTTCAAAGTCTGTCCTTTGGGTTGTTATGGTGGCTTCATTAAATAGGCATAATAATTACATCATTACCCATTGGTGATTGATTCAAACTCCAATCCCCCCTTTCCCACCCCAGCAGTTAAGTAAGTGGGACTGAAAATTCCAACACTCTAATGCAATATTGGTTCTCCAGGCAACTAGCCCGCATCCTTAGGTGCTTAACAAAAGTTACTTCATTGACATAACAAAAGACACTTTTGTTGTTCTAACCACTTAGGAAATTACAAAGATTTTAGGAGCTCTGTGCCATAAATGATGACAAAGATCAAATACATATTTTGTATTATAAATCATATCATATCTATCTATGCTAATTTATAGTTATCTAAATATCTTTTTATCTATCTATACCTGTACATGCTCTCTTGCTTTGCTTATGCTCTCTTGGTCTTACAAATGTTATAAAGAGAGAGAAAAGGCCCCAAAAGAAATGACTTGTCCTAAGTCCCACCAAGACTGAATACCTAACCTTATTGCAGCTTCAGCTTTTCCCAGGAATGTGATCTTTAAATGATCAGTCAATGAACAATTTCCTTTCAGCACTAGGGGGTGATCCTAGACCCCCTTCGGTCCCCTTAAGACCAACTGACTAACCAAACCTTGCCTTAAACAATGCATTCTTTGCTAATAATTCCCTTTGTTCCACTCTCTCTCTACCTTTAAAAAAATCTTTTCTTTTTGGCAGCTCCATGGAGTTTCTTTCTATTGCCAGATGGGATGCAGCCTAATTCATGAATCATTAAATAAAATTCAATTATATCTTTAAATTTACTCAATTGAATTTTTGTTATTTCACAAAAATATCCTGTTAGCTGAAGAATAAGCAAGCATTTTCACTCCCAAAATTTCAACTTTATTTTCCTTCTACTATCTAAAGCAAATATCAATATACCCTCTTCTCTTCTAATTAAGTAGAAAAGGAAACCATGTAATTTTTTTATGATCATGTTTGCTTGATAATTGATTTCATCATCTTTTTCTAGAAGATATTCTCTTTGTTTCTCAAATTCCAATTCCTTTTCTGTCCTCTTTTTATTCGTTGAATTATTATTATTAAATTTGTAGGATTCAAATAGATAAAAAGACATAAAATGTAGTTCTGTGTTATGTATTTATCATTTTTCTTCTGCTGGATCTTTGCTTGTTTGCTTTCTTCAAATATATAAAACATACTGTTTTAGATTTCTATTGAACCTCAACCAAACACATCCATAAATATGTATATTATCTTTAATTTTTATAAGAGCAGCACTGGTTTTCTTTGTTCACAGTAAGATTTTAGAAATCAGGTTTACTTATTCATTGAGTACTTATTCTCATCTACATTCTCTCTCTGACTTATAATTATGAAAACTGAAAACAAAGACAGGCAGAATTAGCCACCCCAAAATACTTCTCTTTATCTTAAGGATTATTTTAGGCTGATTATTTTTTTTAAAAAGCAGCAGAGATAAGACTGAATACAAGTTATCCTTTTGTAAGGTACATTTACACTTATAAGGGAAATAATCCATTTGTAAAGGTGTCTCCCTCTTCTATACCAAGAATTAAAAAGTGATTAAATCTCTAAAAACCTTTATCAATAGAGAAGGCAATGACTTAAATCTGCCTAACAACTGTATTCTTATTTACTGTGCCTTTCCTGGAAACCTTTCATTACTGGCTCCCCCTGCCACAACATCTTCCTTTGTCTTTCTTGAGCTGATTTGAGCTTTTTTGAGCTTATTTAAGGAGGTGGTTTAGGCCATTTGGAGAGTTACTCAGTTTTCCTGGGTCTCTTCCAAGTACAAAGGAGTTATATATGTTATTAAATTTCTGTTTGTTTTTCTCCTGTTAATCTGTCTTTCATTATAGGAGGGTCTGAGACAAGAACCTAGAAGGGTAGAGGGAAGACTATTTTTCCTCCCTCAAAAAAATTACAAAGTAGCCCCGGCTGGTGTAGCTCAGTGGATTGAGTGCGGGTTGGGAACCAGAGGGTCCCTGGTTCGATTCCCAGTCGGGGCACATGCCTGGGTTGCGGGCCAGGTCCCCAGTGAAGGCCATGTGAGAGGCAACCATACATTGCTCTTTCTCCCTCCCTTCTCCTCTCTCTGAAAATAAATAAATAAAATCTTTAAAAAAAATTACAAAGTAAATTTTTGAATCAGGATATATATCAATCTAGCAAAGCAAAACAAACAAGAAGCAAACCAGAGACCATGATATGTCTGTGTTGTGCTCTATGATAATTCTGGAAGCAAAATATTCAAGCAGATTCCTTAAAAGACATTTAACATAAAATTCTTTCATATGCTTCTTAATTTTGTCTACATCTATGTCAATAGTCCCTTTTTTAAAGTTCTTGAGGGTCCAGTGGATGAAAAAAGGGTACTGTAATAATTTTAATGAAAAGCAATATCACAGGGTGATTTGATCATAAAGAATGAACTGAACAGGCCATGGTGGATAGGCATGCCCCAGGCATAACTTCTTTAGTGAAAGGTATACCTTTGCCTTAAGCAAGCCCTGTGCATTGTTTTTGTGCATCTAGATTAACAATACCTTTGAAATGCCTCATTTTCAGACCCTTCAGGAAGCATAGCCACCCTCAATAGAGCATATAACATTGTTAACTACCCTATAATCCAGCATTTTCAACCAATGTGCCCCAAGAATTTTTAAAATATGCAGCACCTGCCTATTTAGTCAGGAGCATTGAACTCTCTTCCCTTAGACTGTCAAATAAAACAACAGCAGCCAACACAAAAATAGCCATCCGGTGTGAGTGAATCAAAGTTATACCTATTTTTTGTCAGATTGGCAAAAAATATATATCTTTTGGTGTGCCACAAAATTTTAGTAGTTAATTTATGTGTGCCACGAGATGAAAAAGGTTGAAAATTGCCATTGTAATCCAATCCCTACCTTACTTTCTCTCGCTTGCATGTAACCTTCCTCTTGTACCTCCTTCATTCTAAATGCGCAAAAGAAGCTGCAATCTGTCATTCTGGGAAACATTTTACTTAGTCTGTTGAATCTTGTTTCCAGGTATATCCTCTGTTTAGCTCAAATAAACTCTAATAAATGTATAAAATTTTTCTACAGGTTTGGACATTCTTATGTCAACCATGCTAACTGAAGGAATGAGATCCCAGAAATGGAGAGTGACTGGGAACATCTAGCACATAGCCTGCCTCCCAATTTTGCCCAGTGCTGGCTCTTCCTCTCCACTTTACTAGCAAAATAACTTTCTAGCAACTTTCATCCTCTTAAAATCAGGCAAAGCTTTCAGATTTGAACCCAGCTATGACCTAAAAGCTAAAAATAAATTTTTTAAAAAAGTCTCTCTGTCAGTTAGTTTGGAATTCTTTTCTAAACCACAGTCCAGCTTAGCATCACTTGAGCATAAGCTACTGAAGGTGAAGAAGCTGTTTATTCTTTACAATTATATTTTTATATGACATTAAAAGCTTTCCTCTTTCTCTGAAGTGTCTTTGGCTTTTTCAATCTCTATTTTTCTCATTTGTTAAAAGGACAAATAACCCAATAGTAGATATAAAGACGTAAATAGGTATTTCACAGGTGAGGGAGTACATATTGTGGAAATATTGCAGAAAAGTGGTTAGCCACTTTAGTGAGCAAGGAAATGCAAATCAATATCAGAAATGAGATGGCTTTTCATACCCCTTTTCCTGGTGAAAGTAAAAAATATGATAAT
The DNA here is from genome assembly GCA_004026765.1 of Micronycteris hirsuta. NCBI lineage: Eukaryota > Metazoa > Chordata > Mammalia > Chiroptera > Phyllostomidae > Micronycteris > Micronycteris hirsuta. The sequence continues at coordinate 8,154 of PVJI01030994.1, forward strand.
ACCAAGTGTTGGAGCAGACCTGGATTATTCTTATCTTCTAGACATGGCTGGAAGAAGTATTAATTACTACAATCACTTTGGAAAACAATTGGCAGTATCTTGCAAAGATAAACATTCATACACCCTATAACCAAGCAATTTGCTTTCTAATCATATACCCAAAAGAAACTTTTGCATACATCTACCATTACTACTAGCAGCACCACAATACATGTACATAAATGTTCATAGAATCTCTTATGGAGTAGTAAAATCCTGAAAACAACTACCAGCAGGAAAATGGATAAATAGTAACATATACATGACTGAACAGTAGCTATATGCAATAATAAGAATGAATGTTAGCAGTAAGATTTTGGAAAAAAAATAATCCTTAAGTGTCATGTTATTAGGTAATATCTTGGTATAACTGATTTGCCTGTCATTCCTGACAATTTCTTTTATTTGAACCACACAAATCTTCCCTGTTAGAACAAGACAAGGAGGCTGAAGCACTCCACACTTCTTGCCCCAGAGAATGGGAACATACAGCAGAATGCTGAGGAAAGGATTAAAATTGTTTGAGTGCCATCATTTGGTTTTGAATATCAAAAGCCAATCTCTAAAAGAATGGAAGAAATACATTTTACACTTACCTGGCAAGGGAGATACTATGATCACGTGGGTGGTTTTCCCAGGGCGAGGCTTTTCCATTGCACTCCAGATGTGCTGACTCCTGCGATTTCCCCAAATGTGGGAAACTCGACTGCATAATTTATGGTAGTGGGGATTGTGTTCACGTTCTCCCCTGAAACAAAACAAAGTACATTTTAGGCTTAAATAATAGTTTGGAAAAAGATGAAAATTATGCAAAGTATCATCAACCACAATGAAAGCTTATACTTAATGGTGACTAGCTAAAACCATCCCTTTTAAAATGAGGAACAGAAAAACACGTCCATGATCACTACTGTATTTCAGTATTGTTTTTGCAGTTCTGGCAATTGCAGAGACAAGAAAGAAGTATAAGGGTGGGGGAAAAGCTGAATGTTCTGTATCAGATGCAATCGTCTATATGTTAGGATGAAGCTGCCATCAGCCTGCATGACCTCCCAGAGATACCATCGCTGCCAATCCATATGGAACATTTGGTACAAATGAGAAATACACTTTAGTTTCAAGCCACTGAAATTTGTGGGTTGTTTGTTGCTAACTTATCTAAACTGATGCAGGTGTCTTCAATTCGATCTGTACTGCTTCATATCTAAGCTGGGTAGAGGGACATTGCCTATAATCATATATGCCTGAAATAGTTTGTAATAGGTATTTGAAAGCGAATAGAATGAATAAAAATACCAATTTCCCTAACCTGTAGACTAGACAGAGTTATTTCAGTCTGATAAGAGTCAGAGAAGGGTAATGTTAGACAGTGTGGATCTGTTAGTGGGGATTCTGAGATTTCCCCTCTTCCTTCTCAGGGGAGAGATAGTATAGTTTTTTGGGTTTTTTTTAAAGACTGGTTTAAAAGATTCGGAAAATACATAACACACAGAAGAAAAATGGCAGCCAAAAGGTCTGGACTGAGATGGCCTAGTACACTCAGAATCTTTCTCATAGGATAGCACCTGCAAGTTTCCATAGCACGCCTTCTCTCCCAACAAGGGGGTTCAGAAAGGCTGAGAGATGCTGATGGTCTGCTAAGGACCTCACGACTGAGAGTTACAGAACACAATGTGGGTGGATGGACTTACAGAGCCTGGACACCATGGCAGCCTGTGAGTCAGGTGCCCCTCGGAGGACATCTGCACAAAGCTTTGCTGACCATCCACATTCAGGACTTTTCTACAATGGCATTATTTCACATGAACCTTTGAACATGTTAGCCATCCAAAGAGGAAGGAGGGTATGCAAAAATCCTTAATCATCTAATTTAAATTTGATTTGACTAAGAACATTTTATAATGGTCACGACTGAATTAAATCTTTTACCTTCATGCTGAATTGGGACTCACAACGAAGGCCAGATGTTTACAAAGTTAAAAGTACATACAATTATTTGCCTACCTGTATTTTTGTGCAAATCAAATACTCCCTCGAAGAGCTCGTTGGACATGGTTAGTAAATTGACATACTGAGAAGGAAAACTCTGGGAAATGAATTATATTTGGGTCAGGGAACAATCAGGAATACAATTTCCCAACATGGTTAATTCAAGATGCCTAATAAACCCCAAACCAGAGGAAGATGGGTATCAGTAAGAGAGGTTTGGGATAGATATGCACATTTAGGGGTTTTCAGATATAGATGGGCACTTAAAATTAGGAATCTAGGAATTAGATTACATTAGATAGTAAATATAGATCAAGAAAATAACAGATGTGAGATGTGAACTCTAAGGCATTCCAACATTTAGAGATTAATTAGAGGTTGTTATTCCAACAAAGACAAAACCTGCAGCAAATTAAGTTCTACCAGAAAACAGCACATAGTGGTGTCCTGGGTGCCAAATAAAGTTTCAAGCAGGAGGTGATCAACAGTGTCAACTACTACAACGGGAAAGATGGGGACTGAATAATAGCCATTAGATTTGGTGATGTGGACATGATTCAAGACTTTGCAAGTACAATCTTGTGAGTGTTGCAAGTGAGAGAATTATGTGACCATCCAAATCTGGGGCAGATGCTCTTAGTATTTTTATGTGATTTTTCCAAAAAAAGTTTTGTTGATGGCAATAAGAAGCTCCTTGATAAAGAGGTTACTCATTCAAATATGTCTGGAAACACTGCATACCACATTTCACCTTGGACAGTCATGAAGAAAATGAGCAAATTAAAAAACCTAACAAATCAAAAAAAAAGATCCGTTTATATTTTTTTCTCTTACAAATTCCTGAATTTATTTCCAATAAAATGCACATACATGTGTGTGTGTGTGTATGTGTGTGTAATGCCCATCTCTTACCTGAAGTTCTTTTGGTCAGATATAATTTGAAAACCAAACATTTCAGACTTCAAAAAGACAAGGAACTGATAGAACATGTTTTATGTAATTCTGCCAGCAGGGAATCAAACTTATGAACACCTTTGCAGTTTGTTATGAAAACTTTCACTCCATGATAAATAGACTATATACAGCCTCATACTCCTTTAAGTTTACATGCCAAAGAGTTGTGCACCAAAATTTCTAGAAAAATAATTTCGGGTTTAGAAGGTTTGGGGTTTCAGAGTTGTAGGCTTATATTAGGATGTAGTGGAAATGTTTTATAGAACGAAGTTTGTATAGCACTGATGGGTGACCTTGAGGTAAAGGTCAAGAATGAATATTAACCTTTGGAGTAAAATATACATACGGGTATTCACTGAGTATAGTTTAACTGCAGAAGAGGATATTTGACCCAGGCAACATATGGGTTCATGTCATAAGAAAATAAATAGGTACATGCTGTTACAGAGCAAGGGCCGACGGGGCACCCAATGATGCTCCAACCCTGCTCCAGGTTCCTTAATGCTCGCCGCCAATGGAAAGACGTCTCTCAATGCCAGAGACTTGTGAAAAGGAAAAGAATTATTTATTTACAAATTATACAGGCTTGTAATAATGACTTAAGGTCTCCTTTAAAATACTAAAGTTCTCTAGAATACCCACAAACACCCACAGTCCTTCCTTCCCCCCCTTTGCCCAGTCCAGGGTACCGTAGGAGAAGAAGTAGAAGTGTGACTCAGGCATATTCTCAGTTCTGGCACCATCCGCTGTGTTGCCACTGTGATCTCCAATCAATCCAAAAAACTCCAATTAATCCAAAAGCATGTTACTCCAAAACCATGTGGCACCTTCTCATGGCCCACCAGCAAAAGTCCTTCACCCCTTTTCTTCCAGGCAAAGTCTCTGCTGCTTCCTAGACCGTGTGGCAAAGGAAGGCACCCAAAGCCACGTGGTCCTGCCTCTGTCTCTCAGGCTAAGGGGTCCCCACTCCTCAGCCTCGTGGTCCAAGAGAGAGATATGGCTGCTGTGCCTGGGTTTAAATCCCCCGTGCCGATCTCCTTCTGCAGCCTCATTTCCGACTCCTCCTTCAATGGGCTACACCTGCCAGCACTTCATATTCCTCCAGTTTTTCTGGGCTGCCATGTTAGCTGTGGGCAGGGGTGACCCCATGGCCCAGAGCCAACCATCTCCAAGTTTTCACGCAGGTAATGTGTCTAGGGGGAGTTGCCTCTCCGCGGTGGAAATCTCCTCCATCCCCCTGGCTCAAAGCACGACCACAGCTATTTAACATATCTATACAACCAGTTAAAGGTTATAGATATGTTAAATGACCATGCCAGAGGCTAGCTGCAAAGCTGCTGCCATACCCAACAGCTCTGAATGGCCCTGCTCCAGGAGTCCCATCCCCCGCCAGTTCAGACTTGTGGGGGTGAGGACATTCTATATGCATATTTCTAATATTTCCTGGATACCTTGAGTTCTGGACCCTACTACAAATCCTTGTTTGGGCCCATTTCTTGGCTGCACCCTGTAACAATGCTTTATAATTTCAAACTGTTATATGAATGTAAAGACGATATAAAAATCATATGAAACACAATGTTTTGGAGTGCTTTAAAAATGAAAGCAATAATTAAAATAAAAACATTACTAAAAATTTTGAAAGGGAAGATGAAGGGCATAGATGGAGAAAAAGAGGTCCTCTCTAAAACCCTCAGTAAAATAAAGACAAATTTATAAACAATTATTAAATGTTTACTTCTTACAATCCTATATGAATGTGTTATATGACATAGCCCACCCCAAAAAAAATCCTCTGTTATGGCTCCTTTGGAGACTGTAGCTAATGGAATGTTCATTATTATATAAATTGATCAAACTAGAGCTAGTTCTACAGAGCCCAATGGTTAAAAACCTGGTCACAGGAAAGCCACTGCCCATCTGATTATATAAGTTACGCTTTTAGGCTATGCATGTCATTCAGGTAAATCAGTCATAAAGAAAAGCTAAAATAACTTGTTCTTGTACTTTTAAACTGTTTTCCCAGCTTCTATAAGTGATTTTCCACTCACAAATGATTAGTTGTCCCTACTGTTTGGGGAGATTCAATAGATGCAGTCAGGATGTCTAATTTACTAACCAAGGTCTAACAGAGGATACAGTGATCCCTCACCTATCATGAGAGTTACGTTCCAGAGACCCTCACGATAGGTGAAAATCTGCAAAGTAGCAACGTTATATTTATTTCATTATTTATATATATTTTAAGGATTTATAAACCCTTCCCACACTCCTATAAACCTTTCCCACTCTCTTATCAACCTTTCCCACACTCTTATAAACGCTTCATATGCTCTTAAACACTTTCTACACTTTCAAACACAGGTACTTTTTTTTTTACTTTATTGTTATTCAATTACAGTTGTCTGCAAACTCTGCCCCCCCTCCCCCTGCAATCCC
>PVJI01030995.1:0-13570 GCA_004026765.1 Micronycteris hirsuta
AGAGAGAGAGAGAGAGAGAGAAACATTGATGTGGGACAGAAATATTGATTGGTTGCACACCTGTTAGAATGGCTATTACCAATATGCCTCCTGTAGGTGTCTGGACCAGGGATTAAACCCACCACTTTTGATGTATAAGGTGATGCTACAACCAACTGAACTACCCAGTCAGGGCTATTAAATGTAATTATTAAATGCTTTCCCTTTTTCACATTCATACTTTGGAAAGTATGAGATACATAAAGCATAGTCTTTTTCTTCAAGATGCTTAAATCTGAATGGGGGAACAGACCCCAACATAGGTATTTATAAAACTACAAAGGCACTTAAATATGTGAAGAGATATTTAACCTAACTCATAATGAGATACATGACACTTCATTTACAGTGAGATAGTTTCCTCATGTTCAGATTCACAAAAATACAAAGTTTTAAAGCACATTTTGTTGGCAAGGCTGATAAGAAACATTTTCATACATTACTTATAGGAGTACAAGTTAGTATAAGAAACTTGGAGGAAAATTTAGTAATACTTATGCACATTACACATTTACTTGTGTCCAGCAATCACACTTCTAAGAATTCATCTTGCAGATATGTATGTGCACATATATGAAACTATACAGAGTTATTCACACCTCACACCTGTTAGAATGGCTATTATCAATATGACAAGTAATAACAAGTGTTAGATTATGGACTACATCAAACTAAAAGTCTTCTTCATGGATAAATAAAACATGAACAAAATGGAAAGGGAACCAATCATATGGGAAAACATATTTGCCAATGAAACCTCAGACAAGGGTTTGATCTCAAAAATATACAAAGAAGTCACACAACTCCGCTTATTTATTCTCCTACTCCTCCTCATCCTACTTGTGAATTTGCTTTTACAATTTGGATTCTTAAAGTGATGTGGTTTTTCCAACAGGAATTAGTCAGTTCTACATTACAAATGATGGGTTTCATCCAGAAAGAGAGTAAGAATTCTTATTCTTCTTGTTTGCCAAAGAACTACATTTCAGAGTGGACTAATTTCTGCTTCTACAGGCTACTCAGAATAGGGCCATATATACACGCAACTCTGAACAAGAGGTCACAGGCAGAATCTATGTGGGTCCTAAAATGGCAGAAGTCCAGAGAAAACACTTTCAGATCAATTCCAAAAATGGCAAGCCACTGTTCATTATCAATGACAGCAAGGGTATGGTTAGTATAAATAGACATCAAGTAACTGAGCCTGATGAGCTCTTTTTGAATATTCAGTGTAGATACCTCTGGTAAGAGAAAACCCATTTCAGGAGCTGAGATTAGAGTCCTCCACATGAAGTCTAAGCACAGAAGCCCCAATGGGTGTTCATATAAAACTTATGCTGGCTGCAAAATATGTTAAAGGGACTGCTATAGGAAGAGGAAGAAAAAGAGTGAGAGAGAGAGGAACATAGGTAAAATTGGGGGAAATGAATAAATACCCATCAATAATAACCTTAAATATTAATGGATTGAATGCTCCAATCAAAAGACATAGGGAAGCTGAAGGGATAAGAAAACATGACCCACACATATGCTGCCTACAAGAGACCAACCTCAGAAAAAAAGACCTACATAGACTGGAAGTGGAGGGTTGGGAAAAAATATTCCAGGCAAATGTACAGAAAATAAAGCTGGGGTAGCAATACTTATATCAAACAAAATATATTTCAAAACAAAAGCCATAAAAAGAGATACTGAAGGACATTTCATAATATTCAAGGGAAGAATCCATCCAGAAGACATAAACATTGTAAACATTTATAGACCCAACACAAGGGCATGCAAATATATACAGAAAATCTTGGAGGACTTCAAGAAAGATATAGACAGCAACAGACTTATACTAGAGGATCTATTTTATTTTTCTATGCAACAGAGAGAAAGAAGGAGTTTATACCCTTTGTAACAGCGTGGGTGGAACTGGAGAGCATTATGCTAAGCGAAATAAGCCAGGTGGTGAGGGACAAATACCATACGATCTCACCTTTAACTGGAACATAAGAAACAAAAGAAAAAGCAAGCAAAATATAACCAGAGACATTGAAATTAAGAACAATCTAACAATATCCAGAGGGGGGGGGGACTTTAGGGAGAAGCGTTTTCAGGAACTACTATAAAAACCAAGGGGGAGGGTGGAAGCAAAGGAGGGAGGTTGGTTTAGATGGGGTGTGGAGAGGGGAGGGGAGAAAATGCAGAAAACTGTAATTGAGCAACAATAAATTAATTAAATTTTAAAAAGCCCATTTGCTACAACAATAAGAAAAATAAAGTACCTAGGAATAAACCTAACCGAGGAGGTAAAAGACCTATCCCCAGAAAACTACACAACTCTGAAGAAAGAAATTAAGACAGACACAGATATGGAAGCATATACCATACTTATGGATGGGAAGAATTAACATAACCAAAATGTCCATATTACCCAAAGCAATTTATAGATTCAATGCAATCCCTATTAAAATACCAATGACACTTTTACATATTTAGAACAAACATTTCAAAAATTTATATGGAACTCTAAACAATCCCAAATAATGACAGCAAATTTGAGAAATAAGAACAAAGTAGGAGGGATCACAACCTGATATCAAACTATATTACAAGGCCACTGTAATCAAAACAGCCTGGTACTGGCATAAGAACAGACACGTAGACCAACGGAACAGAATACAGAACTCAGAAATAAACCCAGGTATCTATGGTCAATTAATACTTGACAAAGTGGACAGAAGCATAAAATGGAGTAAAAGTAGCCTCTTCAACAAATGGTGTAGGGAGATTTGGAAAGCTACATGCAAAAAAAAAATGAAACTCGACTAGTAACTTACAAAAATAAATTCAAGGTTGATAAAAGATTTTAATGAAACCCATGATACCGTAAAAGTCCTACAGGAGAATACAAGCAGGAAAATCTCAGATATTCCACGCAGCAATATTTTCACCCATATGTCCCCTAGAGCAAGGGACATAAAGGAAAGAATAAACAAATGGGATCTAATCAAAATAAAAAGCTTCTGCATGGCTAAAGAAAACAGCATTAAAATGAAAAGAGAACCAACTATATGGGAAAACATATTTGCCAATAATACCTCAGACAAGGGTTTTATCTCCAAAATATATAAAGAACTCACAGGACTCCACTCCAGGAAGACAAAAAAAAAACATTTTAAAAAATGGACATGGCCCTGGCTGGAGTAGCTCAGTGGATTGAGCGCGGGCTGCGAACCAAAGGATCTCAGGTTTGAGTCCCAGTCAGGGAACATGCCTGGATTGCAGGCCAGGTCCCCAATGGGGGCCACATGAGAGGCAACCACATAGTGATGTTTCTCTCTCTCTCCCTTTCTCCCTCCCTTCCCCTCTCTAAAAATAAATAAATAAAGTCTTTAAAAAATAAAAATAAAAAATAAATAAATGCCACCCATTGGGAAAAAAAATAGGCAAAATACTTGAACAGACACTTCTCCAAGGATGACATACAGAGGGCCCAGAGACATATGAAAAGATGCTCAGCATCAGTAGCCATCAGAGAGATGCAAATTAAAACCCCAATGAAATACCATAACACACCAGTGAGAATGGCCATCATAAATAAATCAACAAAAATCAACTGTTGCAGAGGTTGTGGAGAAAAGGGAACCCTGGAGTACTCTTGGTGGGACCACAGACTGGTGAGGCTACTGTGAAAAACAAATGGAATTGCTGGGTTGGGGGTAGCAGTGGAGGAAAAATGGAGACAACTGTACTTGAACAATAATAAAAATTTGTTTTAATACTGAAATTCCTCAGGAAATTAAAAATGGAACTGCCATTTGACCCAGCAATACAACTATTGGGATTATACCCTAAGGATCCTAAAACACAAATTCAAAAGAACCTATGCACCCCAATGTTCATAGAAGCACAATTCACAATAGCCATGTGCTGAAAGCAACCTAAGTGCCCACCAGTAAATAATTGGATCAAAAAACTATGCTACATTTATACAATGGAATACTACGCAGCAGAAAGAAAGAAGGAGCTCCTACACTTCACTACAGCATGGATGGATCTGGAGAGCATTATGCTAAGTGAAACAAGCCGAGTGGTGAAGAAGAAATACCATATGATCCCACCTATAAGTGGAATCTAATTAACAAAACAAACAATCAAGCAAAATACAAGAAGAGACATTGAAATAAAGAACAAACTGGACTTGGAGAGGGAAGATGGCGGCGAGATAGGTAGGAGCAGAGTCCACTCCCCCTGAGCACAGGTGACACATCTAGCTGATCATCTGAGAAACAGAGCAAACAGCCAACAGTACCCCAGCATATATGAAGATTGAAGACCTAAATTGTACAGTACATAGAAAAATCAGCCAGTAAAGAAAGACCTTCAGGACAAAAAAGGTCCCTGGGTCCAGTGCAGGGACTAGGGTGGCAGCAGCCACAGGCCCTGTGCCAGCCGGGTATGCCACAGGGTTTTTGAGATACAGCTCAACGGCTCCCTCTTCTACCAAACAACATTGGGACAGCACCTGGATAGACCTGGTTGCTTGAAGCCACAGGGAGGGGAAAAGGACAATGTGGCAAACACACGGGGGCTGTGAGCACCCACTGAGACTGTGTGCACCAGCTGGGGAGAGTTGAGAGAAGGGCCTGGCTGGCCCCTGACCCTGATACTCCCTAGTCTGGTTGGAAAATTGGGCTGAGTGAGAGGCCAAGCCCTTGAATGGAGTGGCAGGCATGAACAGCAGCAATTTTTTTAAAAAATAAAAAGTAAAGAAAGAGACACAAGTCAGCTAGCTGTATGGGGAACTCTGCTTCAGCAGTCCATCAGACCCTTCCCCCACCCAGCCTAAGGATGCCCCCGCAGTGACTAGGAGCATCCCAAGTTCACAATGGTAGCTCCAGGGAGAGTGCACACCAAGGAACCTGGGAGAGTGTGCACCGAAAAGACCCTGGTCACAAGTCTGCCTCCCTGGATGGTGTGCACCCACTGAGGGGCCTGTGGCAGATTGTCCTGCTACAACACAGCCCCGGGTCTAAGCACACGTGACCCCTGGACCTCCAGGAAACAGCAGAGGAGGCCAGCACCAGCATCCACAGTGGCAGCCAGGCAACCACAGGCAGAACCCCTGCCCAGCAATCAGGGAGTCAGCAATCCCCAGAAAGACTTAACACACTGGGGGAGCTGAACTAGCCTGAAGGGATGATGAGAGCTCTAGCATCTGGGACAACAAAGAGTGAGAAGGGGGTGTGTGAATTGCCCCTAATTGGTACACCTCAAGGACAGCTCTGCTGGTGGACTATAGGCTTAGGCTGGGCACAGAGGAGTGCTGGGGGGCTGGGCCAGAGGCAGGTCCAGTGCCCTTGGGGAGGGGAGAGAAGAGAAACCTATTCCCCACTCAAGCCTGCTGCAGACAGGAAGTCCAGCACAAATGGCTTAGCCAGTTTGAAGCCCACAGGAGGTTTTTTTTGTTGTTGTTAGGGTTTGGTTTGTTTTTTTTTTTTTTTTTTTTTGGTAGTTCTATTTTTTTTAAGACATTGCATGCAGCAAACGTATTTATACGTTTTACGTTGATTGGTGGTGGAGCGCGGGACACGTATAAATACGTGTTTTGTAGATTAGCGTTAGAATGTGGGTAACGTGTAAATACGTTTATTTTTATACTCTTTTATTGCTCTAAAGGGATGCTAAAGTGCAAATATACGAATTCCAAAGGACAAAATTTGGGTCTCTAACACATACAATGGTGAATTATGTATGTATGTATGTTTTAATGATTATCACACACAAAAAAACTACTAAAACTTCATTCTTTCTTTTTTTACATATGATTATCACACAAAAACACACTACTAAAACTTCATTCTTTCTTTTTTTACACATTTTACATACTTTTTTCAAAATATTTTCAATAAATCGGAATATTTACATATTTTATTAATTTCAATTTCCAGTGAGTTTTCCAGTATTTGTCTGTTTAAAATTTAAGAAAAATAATTCAGTATACATTTTATAGTAAATCAAAAAAAGTTTCATTGAAAAAAAATATGTAAAACTAAAGTTATCGTAATTTTACTGAACGTTGCCATTTTCACAAAACATTAGCAAAATGGCCCGCACCAACTGTTAGCGCGCGATTAAAGCTAACCACATACAATGATAATTCCCACAAGTGGGACAATAAAACCAGAAATTGTCAAAAGACCAGAGTGGGACCCAAACAGGAGTCACCCCAAAGCTGAGACAGAGAGACAAATTTCACTTTGCAACTCCAGAGGACTTGCAAGATATTGTATATTTGTATTATTATTTTTTTCATTATTCTTACATCTTTCGCTTTACTAGTATTTTTGTATTTCTCTTCTTTCTGTTCGGTCTTCTTCACTTGACTGGTTGAATTGCATTGTTCGACTGGTTCTCCTTATTCTCTCATTCATAGTGTATTTTTAACTTACTGTTTTTCATTTCACTTGCATTCCATTATCACACCACTCTAGGTCCTATACTTCCTAATCTTGTTTTCCAGATCATATAGAATCTTCATATGATTGTCGCTCCATTATCATTGTAAATAATTGCTGTTCCATACAATTGTAAATACTACACAGCACCTCTCCCAGATCTTAGCCCACTTCACTATTTCCTGAACTTTATTGCTGTTGTAGTTAACTCTATTCTCTCACACACTACATCTATTTTCTATCCTTTACTCTCACTTTACTTCATTATATGACCTCCCACAAGCTCACTGCTTTCTAGATCCAACTCATAATCCTTCCCCACCTAACAAGAGTCTTACCTACTTCCCATCCTTTCTTAAAAGAGACTGGTCATGTGAAATGTCCCAGTTAAAACTATACATATCAAAGGATCTCCTATCTCTTCTGTAAGGTTTGGTACACTAAATATCATAGAATAAACTCTTGCTGTCTTAAATCATTTTGCCTTCCCCCTCCACCTGATCACAAAAAAGAGTGGGTGGAAGCTGTGAACACCAGGATACCTGATGGAAAAAAAAACCCACCAACAAAGAAACCACCAACAGATAACAACAGAAGGTGAAGGGAGGAGTGGAACCCACACTAACCTCAAACCAGGACTGACCTGGAAAAACAACCAATTGGTGGAGAAACTGCCCACAGCAAACAACTGGACAAGAATGAGAGAGAAACCTCAAAACTTTGTTCACATAGAAGAATCAGCTTCAACACAACCTGTACACACCTGAAAAACAGAATAAAAGTGTGGTGGACAGAGTGACCCTCAGTAAACCAGCTGGAGGTAAAGACCCACCAAAGAAAGACCCAACAACAATCAAAACACAAAGACACACAGAGAGTCCAACATAAACGACAGTCCAAGACCAGTTAGCCAAGGAGATTAAGGACATTGCACCACTGAATCTCACAGGTATCCTACCATAGAAGTTCATACCATGAGGACAGGGAGTCAGAACAGATCAATTTAAGAAAGAGAGGCTAACAAGAAGAGTCTCACAAACAATGGGAAGACTAAGAAACAATCCCCAAGTGATAGGAAAAGAGGAAGACCCAGAAAGAATGATAAATAAAACAGAGGCAAGTCAGCTATCAGATACTGAGTTCAAAGCATTGGTTATCAGAAAGCTCAATAAGCTTGATGAGCTAACAGAGAATTACCAGAAACTATACCAAAACTACAATGAACTCACTGCAAACTGTATCAACATGAAAAAGGAAATAGAAACTATCCACAAGGGCCAAGAGGAAATGAAGAATACATTTCTGAACTGAAGAACACAGTAGAAGGAATCAAAAGCAGGCTTGATGAAGCAGAGGATAGAATCAGCGACCTGGGGGGCAAGGTAGAAAAAAAAAACCAGAAAGAGCAAGAAAAGGAAAAGAGGCTCAGAAAGAATGAAGAGGGATTAAGGGAAATGCAGGACAATGTGAAACGCAATAATATTCGTATAATAGGGATACCAGAAGGAGAAGAAGAAGAGCAAGGGACAGAAAACCAGGTTGAAAAAATGATTATGGAAAACTTCCCTAATCTGATGAGAGAAAAATTTACACAAATTCAGGAAACAAAGAGTCCCAATCAAGAGGAACCCAGAGGCCCACTTCTAGACAAATAATAATTAAAATGGCAAAATTCCAAGAAAAAGAGAGAATCTTAAAGGCAGCAAGTCAGAAGCAGGAAGTAACATACAAGAGAGACCCGATAAGGTTAGCAACTTACTTCTCAATGGAAACACTCCAAGCCACAAGGAATTGGCAAGAAATATTCCAAGTAACAAGAACCAAAGGACTGCAATCAAGGCTACCATACCCAGCAAGGCTCTGAATAAAGATAGAAGGCCAAATAACGAGCTTCCCAGACAAAAAGAAGTCTAAAACAATACACCTCCACCAAACCAGCTCTGCAAGAGATGCTAAAGGGACTGCTTTAAGGAAAGGAAGGAAAAGAGAGAGAGACAAAGGTTCACAAGCACAAAAAATGGCAATGAATAAGTACATATCAATAATAACCTTAAAAGTAAATGGATTAAATGCTCCAATCAAAAGACATAGAATAGCTGAATGGATAATAAAGCATGACCCACACATATGCTGCCTACAAGAGACCCACCTCAGGACAAAAGAGCTACACAGAATGAAAGTCAGGGGCTGGAAACAAGTTTTCCAAGCAAACGGACAGGAAAAAAGAGCTGGGGTAACAATACTTATATCAGACAAAATAGACTTCAAAAAAAGGGCCATGAAGAGAGACCCAGAAGAACATTTCAAAATACTCAAGGGGAGAATCCACCAAGAAGACATAAACATTGTAAATATATATGCATCCAACATAGGAGCACCCAAATACATAAAGAAAATCTTGGAGGACTTCAACAAAGATATTGATAGCAACACAGTTATAGTAGGGGATTTTAACACCCCACTGTCAAAAATGGACAGATCTTCCAAACAAAATAACAACAAAGATATTGTGGCATTGAACAATGCCCTAGATGAAATGGAATTAAGTGATACAGAGCCTTTCACCCCAAAGAAGCTAAATACACATTCTTTTTAAATGCACATGGAACATTTTCAAAGATAAATCATAAGATAGGACATAAAACAAGCCTCAACAAATTCAGGAAAATTGAAATAATATCAAGTATTTTCTCTGACCACAAGGGACTGAAATTAGAAACCAACCCAAAGGAAAAAAAAACCAAACACTCAAAATCATGGAGATCAAATAGCATGCTATTAAACAACAAACGGGTAAAGAATGAGATTAGGGAAGAAATCAAAAAGTGTCTCAAAACAAATGAAAATGAACTTACGACAAGCCAAGACTTATGGGACACAGTCAAGGCAGTCCTGAGAGGGAAGTTCATAGAGATAACAGGCCTACCTAAAAAAGAAAGAAACATTTAAAACAAACGACCTAATCCTACACCTACAAGAACTCAGGAACAACAACAAATACAGCCCAGAGCAAGTAGAAGGAAGGAAAACCAAGATCAGAACAGATTTAAATGACATAGAGACTAAAAGCATCATTCTAAGGATCAATTAATCCAGGAGCTGGTTCTTTGAAAAGATAAACAAAATTGAGAAGCATTTAAGCAGGCTCATCAAGAAAAAATAAAAACAGAGAAGACCCAGATAAACAATCAGAAATGAAAGAAGAGAGATTACAACTGATGCCACAGAAATACAAAAAAATATAAGAAAGTACTATGAAGAACTATATGCCAAGAAATTTGAAAGCCTAGATGAAATGGACAAATTTTTAGAAAAATATACTCTTCCAAAACTCAATACAGAAGAAGCAGAAAGCCTGAACTGACCAATAACAGCAGATGAAATTGAAGCAGTAATCAAAAAACTCCCAATACACAAAAGCCCTGGACCAGATGGTTTCACAGGAGAATTCTACAAAGCGTTTAAGGAAGAGCTGACCCCTATCCTTCACAGACTATTCCAAAAAATCCAAAATGATGGAAGACTCCAAAACTCTTTTTATGAAGCCTGTATCATCCTAATTCCAAATCCATATAAAGAGATAAGAAAGAAAGAAATATACAGTGACTGTATATTTCACTGATGTCACCAGTGTCACTGATGAACATAGTTCCTAAAATCCTCAATAAAATATTGACAAACCACACCCACTAATACATTAAAAAGATCTGACACCTTAAGCAAGTGGGATTCATCCCAGGGATGCAAGGATGGTACAATATTCACAAATCAATAAGTGTAATATATCACATAAACAAAAGTAAAGACAAAAATCACATGATCGTATCAATACATGCAGAAAAAGCATTCGATAAGGTACAGCACTCATTTATTATAAAAACACTCAGCAAATTGGGAATAGAGGGAGCATTCCTCAACATAATAAAGCCTATATATGAGAGACCTAGAGCCAACATCATACTCAATGGACAAAAACTAAAATCTTTCCCACTAAGATCAGGAACAAGACAAGGTTGTCCACTATCACCACTTCTATTCAATATAATATTGGAAGTTTTAGCTACAGCAGTCCAACAAGAGGAAATAAAAGGCATCCAAATTGAAAAGGAGGAAACAAAACTGTCATTGTTTGCAGATGACATGGTAGTGTACATAGAAAATCCTATAGACCCCACCAAAAAACTACTTGACCTAATAAACGATTTGGCAAGACAATGAGATACAAAATCAATATCCAGAAATCAAAGGCATTTTTGTATACCAACAGTGAAACATCAGAAGCAGAAATCTGGAAAAAAATCCCATTTGATATAGCAACAAAAAAAAATAAAATATCTAGGAATAAACCTCACCAAGGAGGTAAAAGACCTGTGTTCAGAAAACTACACAACACTGAAGAAAGAAATCATGGAAGACACAAACAAATGGAAACAAACACCATGCTCATGGATTGGAAGAATCAACATCATCAAAATGTCCATACTACCCAAAACAATTTATAGATTCAATGTAATCCCTATCAAAGTACCAATGGCATATTTCACAGATATAGAACAAACACTTCAAAAATTTATATGGAACCGTAAATGACCCTGAATATCTCTGCAATTTTGAGAAAGAAGAGCAAAGTAGGAGGGATCACAATACCTGATATCAAACTGCAATACAAGTCTACTGCAATCAAAACAGCCTGGTACTGGCATAAAAGTAGACAGATATACCAATGGAACAGAATACAGTGCTCAGAAATAAACCCAAGTCTCTATGTCCAATTAATTTTTGACAAAGAGAGCAGCAGCATAATATTGGAGTAAAAATATCCTCTTCAATGAATGGTGTTGCAAAATCTGGACAGCTACATGAAAAAAATGAAACTCGGGCACCAACTTATACCATACACAAAAATAAATTCAAGATGGAAAAAAGACTTAAATATAAGTGATAACACCATAAATGTCCTATAGGAAAACTTTGGTAGGAAAATCTCAGACATTCCCTGCAGCAACCTCTTCACTGATATGTCCCCTAGAGCAAGGGACATAAAGGAAAGATTAAACAAATGGGACCTCATAAAAATAAAAACTTCTGCAGGGGTAAAGAAAACAGCACTAAAATCATAAGAGAACCAACTGTATGGGAAAACATATTTGCCAATGGTACCTCAGACAAGGGTTTAATCTCCAAAATATATAAAGAAATCTCACGAGTCCACTCCAGGAAATCAAAAAACCCAATTAAAAACTGGGCAAAAGACTTGGACAGACACTTCTCCAAGGAGGACATACAGAGGACCCAGAGACATATGAAAAAATGCTCAGCATCACTAGCCATCAAAGAGATGCAAATTAAAACCACAATGAGATACCACCTCACATCAGTCAGAATGGCCGTCATAAACAAATCAACAAACAAGTGTTGGCGAGGATGCAGAGAAAAGGGAAGGCTACTGCACTGTTGGTGGGAATGCATACTGGTGAAGCCACTGTGGAAAACAGTATGGAACTTCCTCAGAAAACTAAAAATGAAACTGCCTTATGACCCAGCAATTCCACTGCTGGGATTATACCCTAAGAGCCCTGAAACACCAATCCAAAAGAACCTATGCACCCCAATGTTCATAGTAGCACAATTTACAATATCCAGTTGCTGGAAGCAACCAAAGTGCCCATCAGCAAATGAGTGGATCAAGAAACTATGGTATATTTACACAACAGAATTCTACGCACCAGAGAGAAAGAAGGAGCTTATACCCTTTGCAACAGCATGGATGGAACTGGAGATCATTATGCTAAGCAAAATAAGCCAGGTATTGAGGGACAATTACCATATGATCTCACCTTTAATTGGAACATAAGCAACAAAAGAAAAAGCAAGCAAAATATAACCAGAGACATTGAAATTAAGAACAATCTAACAATAGCCAGAGGGGAGGGGAGAGGGGATTGTGGAGAGAAGGGTTTTCAAGAACTACTACAAAGGACACATGGACAAAACTAAGGGGAAGGGTGGAAGCAAGGGAGGGAGGTGTGGTTGGGTGGGGCGGGGAGGAGGAGAGGGGGGAAAATACAGAAAAGTGTAATTGAAGAACAATAAAGTCATTTTTAAAAAAGAACAAACTAACAGTTACCAAACACAGGGAAGAAAGGGATAAAAGGAGAAGGGCCATCAAGGAACATGTATAAAGGACACATGGAGAAATCCAAAGGAGGTAGGATGAAGTGTGGCAGGTGAGGATGGGTGAAGCACGGGGGAGTGGTAGGATAAAATGGAGACAACTGTACTTGAACAATAAAAGATAAAATAAATAAATTTTAAAAATTAAAAAAAAAACTTTACCCTCAATCCTTTGAGTTCCAAGTTCACAAGTAATTCATCTTTGTAACCCTCACAGCACATACCAAAGTCCTTCTTGCCTGGACAGCCATCAATACCCATGTTATTTATTAAATAAATATTTTTGGACAAAAAGATATGTAGCAAAGCCTCAGGGAAAGCTGAGTCACCCTGCTGATCTTCTCCAGGTGCCCTGGGTATCTGATCAGGGAGGGATGATTCTGTAGAAAGCTCAATGGAGAGGGCAGGGAGCAGTGAGGATTTCACCAGTTTCCAGCAGGATGTCAGGGGCTATGCCTCACTTCCTTCTGATATGAGAAATCTTCTGGTCAGGTATTTAGCTAGTGACATATACCTTCTTTGTTCCAGCATACTCAGTGTCTTAAGTCCATGTCCCAGCACATTCTAACATCCCAGGCTCTTTTCTGTTTTACTTGGGAAAGTGGTCACCAAATTTCTTCTGTAACTACTTCAATGCTCACAAGAGTCAAAGAGTCATCTTTAGATCATATATAGGAGTAAAGCCTGGGCCTATGTGAGATTCTGATCCTTTGAGTAGAGGATGGTCCCAACTTGTTTTTTGAGCTGGTCTCATCTGGAAGATATAAACTTCATAAGCAGGGTAAATAGGCAGGGGCCAAATAGGAGTAGAAGTATCATGAATAGGAAGCCTAAGAAGGGCAATAAGCAGGTCATATTGGGAAGCCATGTGGTTGGGTCCCAAGAGGAGGTGTAGGTCCTTAGATGCAGAC
>PVJI01030996.1:0-13573 GCA_004026765.1 Micronycteris hirsuta
AGGGGGGGGGGGGGGGGGGGGGGGGGGGGGGGGGGGAAGGGAGGAGGGGAGGGGAGAGGATGCAAATAACTGTGATTGAACAAAAATAAAATTAAATTAAAAAAAAAAAACCACAGGCCAGTATCGCTGATGAACTTAGATGCTAAAATCCTCGAAAAATATTGGCAATCCAGATCCAGCAACATATTAAAAAGCTCATATACCATGGTCAAGTGGAATTCATCCCAGAGATGCAAATATGGCATAATATTCACAAAAAAATAAACTTAACACACCACATAAACAAAATGAAAAACAAAAATAACATGATCTTATGAATACTTGCTTTAAAAGCATCCAAAAACAAACATCACCCATTTACAATAAAGATACTCAACAAAGTAAGGGTAGAGGGAGCATACATCAAACTTTATAAAGGCCATGTCAAGAAACCTACATAACCTCACACTCAATGTGCAAATACTAAAAGCTTTCCCACTACAATCAGGAACCAGACAAGGGTTTCAACTTCACCACTTTTAGTCAACATAGTACTGGAAGTTATAGCTGCAGCAATTAGAGAAGAAAAAGAAATAAAGGGCATCCAAATTGGAAGAGAGGAAGTAAAACTGTCATTGTTTGTAGATGACAGTAGCATACATGGAAAACCCTATAGGTTCCACCAAAAAACTACTCAACCTAATAAGTGAATTTGGTAAAACAGCAGGATACAAAGTCAATATTCAGACATCTAAGGCATTTTTGTATGCCAACAATGAAATATCAGAAAGAGGTACTGGGGGAATAATCCCATTTATTATACCAGCAAAAAAAAAAAAGTACCTAGGAATAAACTTAATCAAGGAGGTAAAATTCCTGTACTTGGAAAACTACAAAGCACTGAAGAAAGAAATTAAGAAAGATCCAAATAAATGGAGGCATATATTGTGTTCATGGATTAGAAGTATAAACATCATTAAAATGTCCATACTACCCAAAGTAATCTACAGATTAAATGCAATTCCTATTAAAATGCCAATAGTATATCTCACAGATCTAGAACAAATATTCAAAAAATTTAGATGGAACCACAACATACCCCAAATAGATCAACAATCTCGAGAAAAAAGAACAAAGTTGGAGGTATCACACTATCTGATATCAAATTACCACTACAAGGTCATAGCAATCAACAGCATGGTATTGGCAGTAGAACAGGCATATAGATGCATGAAATAGAGAGTACAGAAACAAACCCATGCCTTTATCATCAATTAATATTTGAAAAAGGAGGCAAGAACATCCAATATGATAAAGACAATCTCTTTAATAAATGGTGTAGGGAAAATTGGTCAGATACATGAAAACATTGAAACTAGACCATCAACATATGCCAGGCACAAAAATAGACTCAAAATGGATTAAAGACTGAAATATAAGTCACAAAACCATAAAAATTCTTGAAGATAAGTCTTTTTCACATTTCATATAATAATGGCTTGGTGATGATGAACTCCTTTTGCTAAGGAGAAGATCAAAGCTATGAACATTAAAATGGCAATAAATTCACACCTATCAACAATTGAGTCTAAAAATCAAACTAAGCAAACAAGAACAACAGAAATAGAATTATAGATATGGAGATCATTTGGGGGATTATCAGTTGGGAGGAGGAAGGGTAAGAATATGGGGAAAGGTGCAGGAATTAAGAAGTACAAATTGGTAGGTACAGAATATACAGGGGGATATTAAGAACAGTACAAGAAATGGAGTAGCCCAAGAACTTATATACATGACCCATGGACATGAACAATAGTGTGGGGATTGTCTGAGAGAGTGGGGGGAGGACTGGGTGGAAGGGGGAAAAGGGGGAAAATTAGGACAACTGCAATAGCATAATCAATAGAATATATTTTAAAATTCTAGAAGAAAAAATAAGCAGAATAATCTAAGATATTTATCATAGCAATATTTTTGCCTATGTATCTCCCCAGGCAAGGGAAACAAAGGTAAAACAATAAACAAATGGGACTGCATCAAACTAAAAACTTCTGCACAACAAAAGAAACCATTAACAAAATTAAAAGAGAATTCACTGAATGGGAGAACATATTTGCCAATGATGCATCTGATAAGGGGTTAATTTCCAAAATATAGAAATAATTTATATAACTCAACATCCAAAAAAACCAATCCAGTTAAAGAGTGGGCATAGGACCTGAATAGATACTTCTCCAAAGAGGGAATAATCACAGATGGCAATAAATTTATGAAAAAATGCTCAACATCACTAATGCCTGTCAGAATTACTATCATCAGTAAATCAACAAATAAGTGTGGGCAAAGGTGTGGGAAAGGGAATCCTCATGCACCGTCAGTGGGAATGCAGACTGGTGCAGCTACTATGGAAAACAGTATAGAGTTTCCTCAAAAAATTAAAAATGCAACTGCTTTTTGACCCAGTGATCTTATTTCTGGCAATATATCCTAAGAAACCCAAAATAACAATTGGAAAGAATATATGCACACCTGTGTTCATTGCAGAGTTATTTCCAGTCACCAAGATTTGGAAGCAACCCAAGTGCCCATTAGTAGATGAGTGGATAAAAAAGCAGTGTTACATTTACACAGTGGAATACTTCTAGGCATTAAAAAAGAAGGAAACCTTACCTTTTGCATCAATGGAGCTGGAGATCATTATGCTAAGTGAAATAAGCCTGTCAGAGAAAGACAAATACCATATGATCGCACTTACATGTGGAATCTAATGAAAAAAATAAACAAGCAAAATAAAAAATGAGGCATGGGTACATGGAACAGAATGACAGCTGTCAGAGGGGAGAGGGTTTGGGACCCTGGATGAAAGAAGCTAATGAGATTAAGTAAAGAAAATACACACACACATATCACATAGATACATAATAGTGTGTTGATAGGGGAAAAGAGGGTTGGGGTAGGTGTTGGTAAGCAAAAGGAAGATAAATGGGGATGGAAAGAGACTTTGCTTTTGGTGATGGGCTTACGATGCAGTCTACAGATGATGTTTTACTGAGTTGTACGCTTCAAATCTGTAATGTTTTGTGAACCAATATCTCCTCAATAAATTCAATTTAAAAATAAAACAAGTTACCAGGTTAGAAAACTGAAAAAAGAAACCTGCACTAAAGCTTTTTCTTTTTTAAGAAGATTTCATTTATTTATTTATTTTTAGACAGAGGAGAAGAGAGGGAGAGAAACATCAACGTGTGGTTACCTCTCACACGTTCCCGACTAGGGACCTGGCCCACAACCCAGGCATGTGCCCTGGGAATCAAACTAGTGACCCTTTGGTTTGCAGGCCAGTGCTCAACCCACAAAGCCACACCATCCAGGGCTAAAGCTTTTCAAATACCCATCAAAGTGGACTGAAGCAGATGAAATAGCCACTTCCAGTGTGTTTCGATAATGTGAGGATGAAGAACTTGGCATTTCTAATTTGTTCTCATGTCTCTACTGTGGTAACTTGTTTTCATTAGTATAAGAGGCTAATGAAAGTGTTTTTTTCCTTTTGCAATAGACCCAAAAGACTAGGCAAATCACATAATACTTCAATTGGCATCAAGATGGATGGAATATTGACAACTTTTAATGTAATCATGTTTCCTTTAAGTATCCCCATGCATATTTAATATATAGTGAATATTTTCCAGTGCTAAGACTCAGTTGTGGTATTACTACATTCTATTTATCTCTTGAGAAAATATTTTCAGCAATTTATGACTGAATTGAAAATGAAAATAACATAATTCTTAGTGATGACTAGTGTAATTCCGTCCAATTCAAGTCCAGAAGAAAAATGGCACTGCAAACAACCATAAACTTTAGAGAAAGACAATTTTCAACAATGTGATTTATGGTCATAACATTCTAGAATTCTGTCTTTTCCAACAATGCTTTGCAATCATTTTAGGATGGCAGTCCTGGAATGCACATTATTCTCTAAACATGACATTGCCCTCTTCCATGTCATTGTAAATAAAGGAGCCACCTCACTGCTTGACATGTGGGGTGCCAGAGGGCAAGTTACCTCAAAATTAACTTCTGTCTAATATGATTAGCAGTCTGCAGCTGCAGGTGACTCAGTGCCTCTGACACTCCAAGGAAGACATAATTGCTTCTCTTCAAGAATAATATGTGGAGACTTTGAACATGAAGTTATTTTTGGGACTCTTCTGAGGATTTCTGAACCTCTGAGTTCTCTTAAAGAAAAATAACTTAAAAACAATTTCATCACTATAAGTTGGTCATAGGGGAACTATATACCTACAATGTTAAGTGGGAGGAAAAAGCATGATATTAAATTGCATATACAGTATGATCTCAAATAGTTAGCATACACATGCATAGTCAAGGCATTCAGGGTAGTAAATCATAATGTTAGCCATACCTTATCTTTAGGCAGTGAAATTATGGGAAATTTTCATTCTCTTCTTTGAATCTTTATGGGTGTTCAAATATCTTTTCAGCTTTAATGCACTACATTTTTAAGCAGAAAAAACTCACCATTTCAAAACAATTGGTTGGAAACATTTCTTCGTGTCTGTTATCTTTTATTTCCAGTGGCTTATTAAAAATTTAAAAATTGAAGTTCTCCCCTTTTAGCCTAACTAAAGTAAAAAAGAGAAAATTCCTTCTTTGTAATTTTCTGGTTTTATGATGCCAAAATGAACTCTTCAGAGAAATTCTTCTTGCATTTGATGTTTCTGATGCAAACTCACTTAGTAGATAATTTCTGAAATGTAATTATATATTTTCTCTTAGATATTTTGACCTCCAAATACATTCATGATAGAAAATGCATTTTAAAAAATAAGAGTGATTCCCCTCACCTTTGCTTTCTCACTTAACAGTGAAATTTGGTATCAGAGTTTCTCTCAAGACCAAAGAAGTACTACCCAGAGCAGCAAGAAGGCAATATTAAGAGGAGGGCAATATTAAGAGGAGGGCAATATTAAGAGGAGGGCACTGATGTATGCACACACACACACACAGAAGATATAGAAGATATATTTATGTATATTCTTCTGCGCAG
Organism: Micronycteris hirsuta; assembly: GCA_004026765.1. NCBI lineage: Eukaryota > Metazoa > Chordata > Mammalia > Chiroptera > Phyllostomidae > Micronycteris > Micronycteris hirsuta. Next base: position 5,051 of record PVJI01030996.1, read on the forward strand.
AATAGTCCTAGGCAGTATGGGTATAGTATGGTCCATGGAATCACATGGGCTCCATCTCTAACCTGCTGAATGAGAATCTCTAAAGGTTAGGCCTAGGAACATGCAACTATAAACAGATGTTTCAAGTCATTCCAACGTACACCAAAGCTTGACAACTATTCCAATAGTAATTTAAAAAATGGTAGATATTTTAATTATTGAAGAAACTATGGGTGAAGTCTCTCTTCAGGATCACAGCCATAGCAAGGAAGACATAAAGGCTTGCTCAGGAGTCATCATTTATCGTTCCTTTTTTCCTATATTTATGGTCATGACTCATAGGGCCAAGGAATAGAGAAGGTAGTTTACTCTCATTAGCTCAGGGAAGAAGATCCCTGAGAGAGGATAGAGATTCTCTCTTTTCCCAATACCATAGTCGACTGGTTCTTTCTTCATAATGCTCTGATTATGAAACGGTGTGCTGTAATTTTCATCTACTTGTGCAAGAATCAATTTCTGGGCACCTATTATGTGCTTGCATGGTACTCTGCTATTTACAGGAAATACAGCAGTGACTAAGAAATGATACACACCTATTTTAGTTTCTTATTACTTTTGTAACAAATCACCACAAACTTAGTAGCTTAAAACAACACAAATTTATGAGCTAATGGAAGTGAGAGGTTTGAAACAGGTCTCACTCAGCTAAAATCAAAATGTGTCTAAGGTTATTTCCTTCTAGTAGCTCTAGGGGAATATCTGTGTTTTTCTCGTTTCCAGCTTCTAGAGGTCATTTGCATTTCTTGTCTGCTGGCTTACTTCACCCATCTTCAAGGTGAACAAGTTGCATCCCCCTGAAAATTCTTCCACCATCATCCTTGCATCTTCCAACCACAGCCAGGAATGGTTGTCCAATTTTAATGACACAAGTGATTAGATTGGGCCCATCTGATAATCCAAGATAATTCTCCTGTCTTTCCATACTTATCCTTAATCACATCTACAAAATCTCTTTTACCATGTAAGGTAAGATATTCACAGTTCCAGGGATTAGGATGTGAACATCTTTTGGAAATCATTATTCTGCCTATCATACTACTCAAAAGGGTACAGTTCTGGCAGTGAGAACAACATATAAACAATCATGGAGAAGTGTGCTGCATCATAATGACATGTGCAAATGCCTATGGCAACATAAAAGAGGGAGCAACAAATCCGACTTTGGGTAGGGAGTAGTACGCATAGATTTCACAAAGGTCATGCTGGAGCTGGGTTATGAAGGGTGATTAAGGAGAGAAAACAAAACAAGAAGTGAAACACACTCAGCTTAAACTCCAGCTCCCCAGTCATGAGCTATATGATCATGGACACATTTCTTAACAATTCTCAGCCCAGTATCCTCGGTTATATTTACAGAGTAAATAATTTATTTTTCATAAGTTTGTGGCATGTATTAAATAAGTTAAAGGTGGTGAAAGTGTTATGTAAACTGTGATATCTGGTAAATAGAATTGTTTACATTAATAAATGTGGCTTTTAATGAGGTTGGGTTTCTAGATATTGCAAATAAAAATACGGGGCAGCCAACAGAACTTGAATTTCAAATAAGCAATGACTTTTGGTATAAATATTCTCCATGCAATATTTAGGACATACTTATACTAAAAAGATATCTGTTATTTACCTGAAATTCAAATTTAACAAGGCATCTTATATTTTATCTGGAAAATCTTTAAGATTTTATTTATTTAGTTTTAGAGAAAGGGGCAAGGAAAGAAGAAAAGGAGAGAAACATCAATCTGTGGTTGCCTGTCTCATGCCCCCTACTGGGGACCTGGCCTGCAACCCAGGCATGTGCCCTGACTGGGAATTGAACCTGTGGCTCTTTGATTCGCAGGCCCACACTCAATCCACTACGCTACACCAATCAGGCTTATCTGGAAAATCTTATAAAGGGGTTGTAATTGATCACTCTGGGTTATAAAAAAAGGCAGTTGCCAGGTGTGTTTGGTCCTTTCTGGAAAAAAAAATTTGGAACCTCTTGATTATGCAAGAGACAAGCCATTTAAATTTATGCAATGTGAGAATTCAGAAAGAGCACTTTTGAAGTCAGAAGGTCATAAGTGTATCCAGAGCCCCATGGAATGCTAGCAGGGCAAGTTCTTCAACTTCTTTGACCTGGATGATGGTATAGTGGAGAATGGCTTTGGAATAAGACATCCCTTGGTTTCAACCACAGCTTATCCTTTCAGAAACTTGGTAACCTTGTATAAATTACTTAATATCTAAATCTTCATTTCTCCATCTATAAAACTGAGATGATAGAATCTACTTCTTAGAGCTATTTTAAGGATTAAAAGAAGTCATTCAGGTAAAGAGACTTAACAATGCCTCTGTGCATAATAGTATATTAAATATCAATATAACAGAAATAATAAAGACCTTTATATGCTTTATGTCAGAATATAGACTGTAATCAACTTTCATTTTATAAATAATAATGCCCCTAATATATCTATAAGATATAAAGACCTAATTATTATTTCATTATGTCAATAATCATTGAGCTAGGCATTTGAATGGGTCCTGAAAGGAAATAATAGGAAAACAGAGTCCTTCATCTCACAGAGGTCACAGTCTTGATGGCTAATCAGATAATAGAGTGAGTGGAATGGCGTCAAGTTCCAAAGAATTGCAGGGACTGAAAGAGTAGAAACTATTTTTTTCCAGATTCCCTTGCCGAAGACTTTAAGATACAGCTCAGGTTCTGCCACTATGAACCATAACTTGACTTTTGTAAGGCAGAAGAGAAACAGAAGCCATACTACCCTTTCTCTGGAGCAGCAAGCAAGCACCTGGACTTTAAAAGATTTGAGATTTTTGTAGCAACCTGTACTGTGGTTTTGTTTACTTCCATGGGAGTAAACTACTTCAATGCTGAATGACAGTTGTGGTCATATTCACCAGTTCCTTTTTTTCCTGACCTGGGAGAAGGGGTGCCTAAGGTTTAGGGGAGCAAGAAGCGGCTTCTTGATTCTTGAAACCTAGAATTGAACCTGAAATATATTCATGGCCTTCTTGACATTCTTTCTTCGAACTCTGCCAACTTATTAGTAATATCTAACTGATGTTGAATCTCTTGACATATTTGCAATGATGTCTGTTTTTGTGACCAACAATGACTGATATAACAAGCTACTGCAGTACCATTCCATAAGCACAAAGTGATCTGTATACATATAATAGAATCACAGGGAAATTTCTTTGGAAGCAAACTACAATCAACCCTTGAACAATGGGGTTGCTAGAGGTTCTGACACACTGAATGGTTACTAATCTACATATAACTTTTGATTCTCAAAAAACTTAACCATTAATAGCCTAGTGTTGACTGGAAATCTTATCAATAACATAAGCAATTGATTAACACATATTTTGCATGCTATATGTATTATATACTGTGTTATTGCAATAGAGTAAGCTAGAGAAAGAGAAATGTTATTAAGGAAAAATCATAAGAAAAAATACACTTACAATACCTATTGAAAAAATCTGCATATGAGTAGACCCACACAGTTCAAACTCATGGAGTTCGAGAGTCAGCTGTATAGCTCATAAAAGGAACATTAAGTATTCCAGTATGGCTGCATTTAGTGACAAAAAGAAGAGTGGTGAAAGACAAAGCTAAAGAAGTAAAGGCATTAGGGAGTGGTGATATTGAAAAGGTCCTTTTATGACTATAGACCAGTGGATAGTGGTAGGGCAACTAGGGGAGGAATGACATCAGATTTGACAGAGATTGTTCTGCTGCTGCAGTATGGAGAAGGGTCTGAATGGCCTCACAATGGAAGCAGCAAACCAGTTGAGAAAGTATCATGCTGATCATGTGAGAGAACATAGTGGCTTTTACTACAGACATAGAAATAAAGATGAGGAAACTGGATAATTTCAATATACAGTTTTCCATTAGAATTGATAATATTTGCTGATAGGTTAAATGTGGTTGGTAAGGAAGATAAAAATAGTCTAGAATAATACCTGTTTCTGGCTTTAGGAATCAGATAGAGGTGTTATATACTGAAACATGAAAGTCTAATGAAGCACCTAATGTAGAGGTAAAAACATACATGAGTAATGAACATGGTAAAGTACAAGTGTTTCTGAAGCATCCAATTGGAAAGAGCCAACCAGAAGTTAGCTATAGAAGCTTCAAAGTTGAAAAGAGGCATCAAGTGGGCACGTGCCAAAATTCAGGAGTCATTAGTATTTAGCTGGTAGATGAAATGCATTGGCATATATGAGATAACCTAGAGAGATAACTTGTAAAGTGAGAACAAAAAGATGGCTTTGTACAGAGGTCTCAGGAACTGCAAATTTAGGGATTTTAAAAAGAGTATAAAAAACGGAATTTAAAGCTCTTGTTGTATTGAGAGCCAGTAGTGAGGTTAAAAATAGAGGATAGAGGATGATTGAATAACATTCCCAATAAGTGAGGAGGGAGTAAAATCTAAAACATTGGTGCAAGTTCACCCTCAGACTGGATAAGAGCTTTTAAAAAAGGATGTCCAGAAGGATTGCTGGGTCATCTGGTAACTCTATTCTTAATTTTTCGAGGAGTCGCCATACTGTTTTCCAGATTGTACCAGTTTCTATCCCACCAGCAGTGAATGAGGAATACTTTTTTTCTACAACCTGTCCAACACTTACTACTCGTTTTGTTGATAACAGTCATTCTAACAGGTGTGAAGTAGTATCTCATTGTAGTTTTGACTTGTATTTCCCCAACAGCTAGTGGAATTGAGTATTGTTTATATATCTGTTGGTCATTTGTATGTCTTCTTAGGAGAAGTGTCTATGCAGGTCCTCTACCCATTTTTTATTAAATACTTTTGAATTTTATTGTTGTTCAAATACAATTTTCTGCCTTTTCCTCCCACCCCTTCCTACCACCTCAGCCATCCCCACCTCCCTCCCCTGTTTCCACCCCCACCCCTTGGTTTTGTTTATGTGTCCTTTATAGTTGTTCCTGTAAACCCTTCACTTTTTTCCCCCATTATGCCCTCCCCTGTCCCCTCTGGTTACTGTCAGTTTGTTCTTAATTTCTATGTCTTTGGTTATATTTTGTTTGCTTGTTTGTTTTGTTGATTAAGTTCCAGTTAAAAGTGAGATCATATGGCATTTTTCTTTCACCACCTGGCTTATTTCACTTACCACAATGCTCACCAGTTCCATCCGTGCTGTTGCAAAGGGTAGGAGCTCCTTCTTTGTTTCTGCTGCGTAGAATTCCATTGTGTAAATGTACCATCGTTTCTTCATTCATTCATTTACTGATGGGCACTTAGGTTGCTTCTAGCACTTAGCTATTATAAATTGTGCTGCTATGAATATTGGGATGCATAGGTTCTTTTGGATTGGTGTTTCAGGGCTCTTAGGATATAATCCTAACAGTGTAATTGCCTTGTCAAAAGGCAGTTCCATTTTTAGTTTTCTGAGAAAATTCTATACTGTTTTCCATAGTGGTTGCACCAGTCTGCAATCCCACCAACAGTGCACTAAGGTTCCCTTTTCTCCACAACCTCTCTAACACTTGTTGTTTGTTGCTTTGCTTATGATGGCCATACTGACTGGTGTGAAGTGGTATCTCATTGTATCTGTCCATTTTGTTAAATTGTATTGTTTGTTTTTGTGTTGTTGAGTTTATGTGTTTTTATATAAGTTGAATATTAATCTCTGATTGGAAGTGCTGTTTGCAAATATCTTTTCCCATTCAGTTGGTTGCCTTTTTGTTTTGTTAATACTTTCCTTCATTATGCAGAAGATTTTTAGGTTGATATAGTTTCATTTATTTGAAAATATTTGTTCATACAGATATATGTACTCCTATGTTCATTGTAGCTTTATTCACAGTGGCCAAGACATGGAAACAACCAAAGTATCCTTTGGTTGGATAAGGAAGATATGGTACACATATACAATGGAATACTACTCGGCCATCATAAAACATGAAATACTGCCATGTGACAACATGGATGGATCTTTAGAATATCAAGCTAAGTGAAATAGTCAAGAAAAAGTCAAGAACAATTATTTCACTCATATAATATGTGGGATATAAAACTGAAAAAAATAAGTGAACAAATAAGAAAAAAAGAATTCATAGAAACACAATAATATGATAACTATTGTCAGAAGGAATGGAGGTGAGGGAGATGTAGTAAAGGAAGTCAAATATATGGTGAGAGAAGGATCTCTGATGTGAGGTAGTAAACACACAAAACAATATACAGATGATGTATTATAGAATTGTACACTTGAAATCCATATAAATGTATGAACCAATGTCACTATTCACTGGGGAAATTACAAGTTAATAGTTTCTATTTTTACTGAGAAGCAGCAGGCCACTAAATGTATTGAGAATAAGGAGAGAAGTGGCAGAGGTGTAAAGAGAGTAGAGTCAGTTTGAATTAGTCACATTTTAGAATTTCTGTAAAAAGATAAATAACTAATCAGGAAAACAAAATGATTTTATGGGAGATGAAGTCTCACAATCTGTAGCATATGACAGTCCAGAAGTCATATCCCAACAATGCCTCTTATTACCATGTGACTGCTAGCATGCTCATTGGATTATACGAGTCTCAGTTTGCCTGTCTGTAAAATTAATAATAATATTCATCTCATGGAGCTATCCCAAATATTAATTTACCAATAAAAGGACCTAACCTCTGTGATGTTAAACATAATAAAGTAGAAAACTTAACCTGTAATTTTCCTTTGAGCATATAGATAAAGCTATAACTATAGACATATAAACTTCTGGACTTTTCAACTCCACGAGCCACTGTTTGTTTCTTACTCTAGTTAAGGTTAGTTTTCTGTCACAAACTAATGTGCCCCACCTACGCAACAACACAAAGTGCTTAGAAGTTGTGTCTGACACAAAGATTGGATAAACTATAGGTTATTACTGTAGTAGTAATTATAATTGTATAAAAAATACAAAAGGTTTTCACATTTTTTCGTATTGCTTCAGAGAAATGAGGTAGCCAAAGTTGCTTAGAAGCTTCCTTGGGATAGCGGGGCAATTCAAAGAAGACACAGAGATAGGGTTGAAGTTGTTTCCCTGCTGTTCTAGCCAGATTTCAATGACACTGGAAGACGTGAGTTGCCTTGCTGTGGGAAAGATATAAAGGTATACTGTTTGTGGAGAAAGAAATCCCTTCCAGGCTATAATGACCCTTAAATAAACGAATATAATGGCCATACTAACAAATTAAAGAAAGACTATATTTTCTATGATCAGATAAATGTCAAGATTACAAAAAGTAACTGAAAGAGACAACATCCTATGAGTAAATATAAAACTCAACCAGTGCTGGTAAAGGTTGATTGACACAATACAAATTATCCCAGAGAGAAACTAAATACAATAGTAAAATGGAGCAGCAGGAGTGCTAAAATCTCTGAATAGGAAGGAAACGGGTACATCTGGAAGATAGCATCAAAGAGAAATGACTGATGAAGCAGTGGGTCTATGTGCGCTCACTCTTTAACAACACTGCTCTTGGCAGGATCCAGGTGCAAGCTGAGTCAAATAATAAAAGTCTAAAAGTTGCCTGAAGGTCCCTCAAAAACATTGAGGTATCACACTGTTATCTCTCTTCCATTGCAAAGTTGTCATTACAATGATTTTAGTATAGTTTGTCCATTCTCAACTAATTGAAGAAACACAAAAAAGAATTAGAACCTGACTTTACTATTATAGCAGTTAAACTGAGTTAAGATGATTGCAGATTAGTAGAATACTGACATTTTTTTACATCCACCACGTTGCTTTTTTTTAATCAAATTTTCTTTTTTTTTTAAACTATATTTTATTGATTATGCTGTTACATTTGCCCCACTTCCCCCCTTTCCCCCCTCCCCCTTACCCCCCTTTCCCCTCCCTTTAGTTTTGTCCATAGGTCATACACATAAGGCCTTCTGCTCCTGTACTTCCTATATTATTCTAACCTCCCCCTGTCTGTTGTCTACCTACCATTTATGCTGCTTGTTCTGTGCCCCATTCCCACCCTCTCCCCCTACCACTCCCCTGTTGATATTCCTCCATACCCCATATAACTCCCTTCAACATTTCATACAATAAAGGCTGGGTGGTGATGAACTTCTTGAACTTGACTTTATCTGCAAAGCACTTTCTCTGCCCTTCCATTCTAAATGAAATCTTTGCTGGATAGAGTATTCTTGGATGTAGGTCCTTGCCTTTCATGACTTGGAACACCTCTGTCCAGCCCCTTCTCGCCTGCAAGGTCTTCTTTGAGAAATCAGCTGACAGTCTTATGGGGGATTCCTTTGTAGGTAACTGTCTCCTTTCCTCTTGCTGCTCCCAGGATCCTTTCCTTATCTTTGACCTTGGGTAATGTAATTATGATGTGTCTTGGTGTGCTCCTCTTTGGATCCAACTTCTTTGGGACTCTCTGAGCTTCCTGGACTTCCCCCAAGCCTATTTCCTTCGCCAGCTTCGGGAAATTCTCCATCATT